>DWNY01000863.1:0-14283 GCA_018250635.1 Telegonus apastus | reverse complement strand
CATAATACACAAATACAATACACAAAAAATATGTATTTTTCATATTTTTTTAATACTTCGTAGGCCCTTGTACTAGGTTGGTCACCCGTGTTACAGGGCAATTCCTAATTGTTGGGTATGAGTCTATTCCGTAACTGGGATTAGATTTGTATCCCATTAGCATCCTAGTAGTAATAATTATTCCCAGTAGCAGTCACCCACTCAACTTTCGACCATGCCAACATTGCTTGACTTTCTTGATCATTTACTGTCATTTAAGGAGGAAAGGTAATTTTTATAAGTTCAATTTTATAATCGATTTTTTTTGCGTATTTTAATATTATCGTGGTCGATATTTGAGAGGACAATACACTGACAGCTGCTAGGTAATAGCGCTTTATTTGATTTTCTTAAACCAATACAAGTTTTTTAACATTTAATAGAAACAGATACAAGTTTGAGTAGCATTGCCCTAAGTTATGCAAAGTGGCGCTCAACATGCCCAAAGCTTATGAGAGAATTCCATACAAGGCTTGTACAGTCAAGTGATAAACGGATTTACGATGGAACCTGCAGGAAGTGTGGTGTAACTGACTGTACCCAGGACGTGTAGCATTCTGACAGTTCATACCTCTGTCGATATGCGTTTATGAGAAAACTCAATAGTAAATTATTAAGTAGCGAAATTAAATGTAGTAGAAATGTAATGTAGTGTATAGATTAAATGCCGTAGAAAGTCGACGCAAGCGAACTTCAGAGTGCCCTATTATTTTTATAGAAGCATTGAGCTATTGACCTGAAAGAATACCATTGAAAGATATGGCAAATTCACTTCCCTGAGTAGTTCAGTTCCTTAGGAGTAACAATGGATCTGTGGCCGGTATGGTGGATTTTTATGGATGTGGTCTCGGGACCAAAATAGAGCTTTGGTATATCCGTAAGTGGCAGCTAAAAGGTGGCTTTTGGGGTTGGGTTGAGTTGGTTGGGTTGGATCCCGTGCACACCGAAAAAATGAAGGGATGCAGTAGCGCCAGCGCCGTCCCGCACTGAGATGAGCCCTGCTGACGGCAGACGCCGTCGGGATCGCGGACGAATGCTGTTAACGTACCCGCAATTCCGGCAAAGGGCGTACAGAGGAACACCGTGGGGTTTAGCCGGTAGGAGTCCGGCATAACCTCTCCGTTGGCCCTGCACTGAGAGGAACCCATGATGGGATTCGCCACGAAAAAAAGAACCCGAACCGCCCAGCCAGCGACGTCAAGGAATACAACGGTATGTGTTGCTGCATCCTGTCGCAAGAATCCGAAAGTGTGGGATGAGTGTCGCTCTATCCAGCATTGCCGTACAGGAGCACCGCGCTCCGAGGACTTCGCTTGCGTTCCGGGGATGCCATAATCCTCTACGTAACGCTTAGGAAGGCCGCCGAAGAGGTTTCAGTGGGTAAGAATTTCAAAAAAGCCGGTGACGTTCCCTTGGCGCTAGTTATTTTATTAAAGGTTTTCTCCGTCACAGATAACGAAGGGATCAGATCAGAAAGTTACGGGAAATTCACTATACCTACGCAGTTGTATCTACATGTCTTTGTCTGTGTACTCTAGTTCACCGTGTAACCCAGTTGATCATTTATTTATATAACCTGTAATTCCTGTTATTGCCCGCGTCTATTATAAATATTGATTAAACAGCCAAATCCGGATGCTATTGATGTAAACTGCAAACGATATGTCAGACAAACAGTGACTTACTTTGAAGCCATCTGTAATTGATGAGGAGAAACAACGTTTGAACAATACGTGTAATTGTTTGCGTACGATGGCATTCGCTGTATTTAGCGGATTGCGTAAAATTACCATCTAACTAAGGTTGCAGGATCAAACAGATGGTAGGTTTATAACAAATTTTAAATACGGTTACTATTGTCACCATCATATCACGGTGATTCATGTACAGCTTATATAATTCACAGTTTTTTTTATTATTTACCTCACCTATTAAATACTTCTTCTATTATTACTTTTTGGAATAGAGACTATTGCTTTGGATTGTGAATTGTCAACAGATAAATCATTGAAAAGTCATGGTAATGGAATCACGTAAAACTAGTGGATAAAGATCCATTCATGTGTAATTGGAGGGTAATGCGGAATAAACCGATTATTTGTGAACATGTCTGAGCGTTGTTTTACTACTAAAGCTAGGAACTTTACTATGGCGATATCGACATATTTCTGATTTATATTTACGGTTTTTATGTAGGAAGTAAAATTGAGACTAAAGAGGCACTTTATAGCTATTATGGATTGGTTTTAACACCCATCTAGTGGCAAAAGGCTAAATATAAAAATTTCGTTATATCCACTTTTGTTTTCATTTTCAATTTTGCATATAACTCCTTATAAATGTTTCTGCATGCTCACAAATTGTTTATAGTTTATTTTAATTATCTCATTAAGTGATATGTAAATATTTCTTTTGAGATTAAATGACTTTAACCAGAATTTGTAAATCTTTTAAATAATAAAAACATTGACGATCTACGTATCAGACGCGGATGCAGCCTCAATAATGGTTCTGGTCACAGCCATCCAAAATAGCAATGATGGCGAAAAATAGGTCACCGCGTGTAAATTTTAACCCTCTAAAGTTTTTTTTGTATAATTAGGAATTTTAGGTAAATTTATTTACAACTGTAAAAACAGACATAAGTCGTATGAGGTCGGGGCTTCATCTACTATACTACACTACTTGAAGCCTTTTTCCTGTCACACGCTCCAGAAATATTTTCCTTATTTAATGTCTAGTGACAGGCGTTAAATTTTTTTATGTTAAATGTATGATTTGAGTAGCAAGTTGTTTTAACATACCACATAGGTACATACAATATGTATATATAAGCTTGAAACAGCGAGGAAGTAACCAATAGACTTATCAATATGTAGACTTGTAAAAAAGACAGCCCATGAGGTTTCCGTTTTCTTGTAAAGAATGCCAGATTTTTGTGATATTCACGAATAATTGTATGTATTGTATTGTAACAGATGATACATAAGTGCCTCATTGACCTCATCGACCCATGTATAAAATAAATGCATTACTATAATAGTCACTCTACTATAAATAGTCACTCACTTTAAGATAAGATATGTATTTTAGACTGATGTGAACAACACATATATAGACAGAACAATTTAGTTCATGTTAGTGCTTAAAAAGTAAAAATGTAGGTAACATCTTAGAGTCCAGAGAAAGATATAGAAAGATTTAGAAATGATACGAGTTCCTCAGGTTATGAGACCATGGTTCTGTACTAAAGGTTCTTAGGAGTCTATACAGTGACGTAGTCTTTGCCCTCAAAGTAGGGCAGGTCCTCAGTGACAGCGGCGCGGGATGGGAACGCGCCAATCTTACTTTCATCGCGCGACCTCACGGCGTGACCCCAGGTCGTTAGGTAAAGCCTGGCGCTTATGCCGAAAATACAGTACAATAATAACGTTGTATCGGATCTTTTTAGACTGTGGTTATCGTTAAGCGGATTGGGTTGAAAGTTTCGATTATACTATGAGCCCCGCGGGTTTCACCAATACATTACCCAAACAACGTTTTTAAACAGGTATGATAGTACCGTATATTAACGCCGCCGACTGCGACGGTGAAGCCTTTTTATAGTTTGGAAGTAGCAAACCAGCATGCAGCTCATTTGATGGTAAGTGGCCACTGCCGCCCATGGACATCTGTAATCAACCCCAAATAAGATCTCAGTCCTACCTAAGGTCGGCCACAGATGCGTTGCTACCCTTGAGGATTAAGTTGGAATGCATCGAATAAGTATGTCTCCCTTACCACACCCTGCAAACCAGAACACAGCAGCGCTTAACACTGCTACTTTATGGCAGAAATAGCGTGTGCGGGTTTTAATTTTTTGCGCGGAACTCTATTTCTTATTTGAAAATGAAAATGGCCTAAGTATTTCCGTATAACATCATCTCTGTTAGTCCCGTCGTAATTGGTCCAACCATATAGGAAATTGGCCAGAACAAACAGATAGACAGACTAATATTTCACTATTTGACTTTTTGTTAATGTAATCATTTATACTTTTATACAAACTTAGTATGAAGCTGTTATTTTCACATTGCAAACAGACACTTTTTTTAAGTTATTTGTATAACTTATTTTTACGAAGATTTAAATCATTGAAGTAAATTTTGAAATATCTTTTCGACAACTAAAGCTTTTACGATACACTGAAATTGAACTCCGTTAATGTAATTTTTTAAATAATTTAAAGTAAATAATCTTAACATCGTATATTTACACGTCATGAAATGTTTGTGTAGTTTACAATAAACATGATAACATGTTACAGACACTTTTAAAATTATGCTCCCTAAAGTGAGTCTGCACGGAATGTCGTTAACCGGTCAATTGAACGACCGGGTAGCCGAACTGATGTAAAGATCATTCTGAGAAACTCCAGGTGTTTGTTTGTAAACAAAAAATATATTTTTGAGAGAAAAATTGCGGTTTATTTAAGAATAACAGTTCATCTCTGTTACTTTCAAAATTTACCTTCAAAATTTTCAAGGAGAGGGTAAATTTTGTAGAAATACATAAAAACATTTAGATATATTGCTGAAATCATTGAAAGGAGACATTGTGGTTTGACTCGGAAGGCACACCTAAAACTGAAT
The DNA here is from genome assembly GCA_018250635.1 of Telegonus apastus. Classification (NCBI taxonomy): domain Eukaryota; kingdom Metazoa; phylum Arthropoda; class Insecta; order Lepidoptera; family Hesperiidae; genus Telegonus; species Telegonus apastus. The sequence goes on along the minus strand of DWNY01000863.1, from coordinate 9,613 downwards.
GTATACATCCGTAGGAACAAATGTTATTTTTGGCGATAGTACAACTACTGTAGTGTACAATGTGACATTGGAAATTCATCTTTATCGCCTACATTTAAGATATAGGTACATAATTACGGATTAGCAGAATATGCATCGTAGGACTGAATGCTAATGTCACTGCCCCGATATGGGGGTTGAAGGTCCCAGAATCGTGTCGAGGTTGTGATTATTTCATACATGTATACATAACCACATTCATTTTCTTGATACGTAACTTATTTGTATTTGAAAAATCTTTTAACTTGCAAATATTTTTATGAAGTAAAATTTGTTATGTTCAATATATTTTTAAGTACTAACGAGTATGCAGTCAGCCTGATGGTTAGTGGTCACTGCTGCCCATGGACATCTGTAACCAGCTTTATACAGAATAGGGGTTTTAGGAATGGAGGGGGAGGGGGTGTTGCCACTCCTGATGACTGAGATGATCGCCAATTGAAAGCAAGGCCTTCTAACGAAACACAAGAATTGCTTCAAGCTAAAAATAGGTGCGGCGATGGTAACTTTTCGGTCGAACCATATTAGTTTCCACCACATTTTTGTATACATTGTAAACAGATACATGTATACATTTTATAAAAAGCAGATATAGGCGCGGTACTTCAAGAACATCACGACCGATTCTTACACCTTTGTAATGATAACGACATTTTATATGCAGTGAAATATGTAGAAGACGTGCCGAGCACGTGTCAAAGCTGTTTTTCTAGCATTTTACAACCAGTTTCTGTAACATTTATACAAGTATTTTTATACTTAAGAAAAGATTCAGCGCTCTTCCGGATTCTCCACAGAACAGAAACATGAGGAGTTGTTAATGATTGAAGTTTTATGTATCTTATAAATAGATAGAATATCTAAAAGATTGTTATTTTAAAATGCATGCGAAATTTCAGCTCATTTGGATACCTGGAACGGGGTTAAATTTAACTTGCGAAATTACGTGACATACATAATTATAAGAGCAATGAAACTCGGCCTCTCAATCGGGACGTCTGAGGTTCAAATCTCAGACACGCACCTCCGGCTTTTCGAAATTATGTGCCTATTAGAATTTAATTATCATTTGCTTTAACGGTGAAAGACGACATCGCGAGGAAACCTGCACACCTCAGAGTTCTTTAAAAAAAATAGTTCTCCAAGGTGTGTGAAGTCTACCAATTCGCACTTGGCCAGCGCGGTGGGCTATGGCCTCAAAGCCCTCTCACTCCGAGAAGAGACCCGTGCCCAGCAGTGGGACAATAGTGGTTTGACGACGACAGAATTATATACAAGTGTTGAATTTAAATAAAATCTTTTAAAAATGTGTCGCAGTACTTCGAGTCGAATCACAAAGGCTTATACCATCTTAATAGTGTATTCGTTTAATAACGATTGATATGTGTATTATATAGATTACCATTTTTTATTTTTGTTGCGAATCTATAGTGTATCGTCAATCGTTCACTATAGCACAGGCGGTTTACGTGCGTGTTGTCATAAACTGGAGCTGTCGTTTAAACTATAAAACAACAAGTAGAAAACGGTTAACGCATTCTTACTCTCCGTTATGTAATTGTGCAAAATGTCGCATCACAACATATCTTCCACACTTCGTGAGGCATCCGTTGGAATTAAATAGCTGTTTGTAGACAAAAAGAAATATTTGCAAGCAAAGCGTAAATGCGTTGCCTAATCTTTTTTGAAATAAACACTTAGGCGCGTTGAGCGATTTTGGGTAAGAAAGGGCTGCTGTGTTCTGGTTTAAAGAGTGTAGTAAGGGAGATATGGATTCGAAGCGTGCCTACTAAGTCCTCAGGTAGAAACGCAGTTGCGAGGCTGACCTCAGGTAGGACTCTGATCTTATCTAGGCCCATTGGTTACATTATTATAAAAAAAGTAAATTGAAAAGTAGAGAACAGTTCACTTGATAAGTGCTCACTGCAGTGGGAATCAGGAATTAACCCTAAATACAATCATAATTATATCCAAAGTCGACCGCTGATATGATACACCTAAAGAATAATTAGGAGGCCTTATTAAAGTCCTAACATCATATCTCTTAAACCAGAACACAAAAATCCTGTTTTAAGTCAAAAATAGGTAAGATTGCACTGGAATTCACGAAGGATTCTAATCTAACAATCTAGTCAGACTTAAATTTGGAACAGCAGGAAGGGCAACTGTTTTACCTGACGGACGAGTCCAGAACCTGTTGTTCAAACGTCATATTTTAGTATTTCTTAGAGTTTAATTGAAAGCTGCCTAGTTTTGCTCTGTTTTTCCCGGCTATCATTACGTATAACTGTTCGCGAATTGAAGATTATATTGGCGCTAGCGGTCGGCGGTTATCGCATTCTTACTTGCTACTTGGGAGTGTAATTGCCTTTGTTATATTTACCCGACTGCGTCAGAAGGTGGGTAATGTTTATCGAGGGTATGTCCGTTACTTTGGCACGTCCAATCGGATTGACGGATTTTAACATATGAGGTGTCGTTAGAATCGTTTCAGTTGCCATAGTAACTTAGGCTATACCATTTTTAAATGGTGCCTGCGAACGAAGAAACAAGGGGGAAGGCAAGAAATATTTTTGTATAATAACAATATGGCATCAAATGAGCATGGGTATAAAAGTCAATTCATTTCAAGCAGGTTTTTTTGCTGTTAAGATAATTCTTTAGTCAATTAAGATGTTTTTAATAAACACTGTGTAGGTTTCTGTATCTGAAGAGTAGAAATGGCACCATATTCCTGAGACTATATGAATTTCCAAGTTTTACATGAATTAACTTTGAAAAAATGACATTTGAATTGAATTTACACGAGAGATGGAGACCAGAAGTGGGTTATAAAATCCTAAACATTACCTATTATACAGCACTAAACTAAAGTTTTGAAACTTATTGTTACAGAACTAATTTGAATGTAGGTTGGTAGTTAAATGTAAATTCGTTTAACAGTGATAGGAGAAACCGACGTCTGATTAATTCGTTTTCTCCGACAGTTTGCCCGCGCCAGTTAGCATAGCATGCCTATTTGGTTTAGCTTTTAACTGTGATTCATGCTTTTGAGTAACTTTTACTCGTTCAAGAGTGATCGGTTACCAAGACGCATCCTAATTAACAATTAGTTTCGATGCTACTATTGACCTTAATTTAAAGGTTCATTAAAAATTTCAACGTGGACGTTTAATGAATTATTTAAAGATTGCATTTAGTGGTCGGCTGTGGCGAAGCTATGTTACATATACATAGGTATTTTAGTAGTGTTAAGCGTTGCTGTGTTTTGTTTGAAGGGCGTGCTAACGGATTTTTTTATGTTCGAGGCGTTCCAACTTCGTTCTCAGGGGTAGCAACGCATCTGTGGCCGATCTCAGGTAAGACTGTGATCTTGGTTGAATATAGATGTCCATGGGCGGCAGTGGCCACTAACCATCAGGTGGGCGGCATGCTCGTTCGCCACTTCCATAACATAAAAACGGGAAATTAAAAAGAAAGTCTGATATATTTGGGTTGGATACTACTAAGGTATCCAACTTAGAAAATCTAAAGTCCAGTGCAGCTGGTCTAAGTGCGTTGTGTAACTGCGTATTTGGAATGCAAATACTCGTAAATCGCATAACATTTACTTGAGTCTGGTTACTTTCTCCGCGAGCCTAATTTCTCTTCTTATTGTAACGCGGAACTTGAAAACGCGTGACGAAAGGTTTGTCATACGTAATTAACAATAACCCATATGTAATTGTAAGTTACGTTTGCAGTGTTAAAAGATAGTTGTTAATTATTTTTGAGTTAACTACGTTTGATGTTTGACTAGAGCAGTGATAGCCTAATGGTTGAATCTCGTCCTGTCAATGGGGAGATCGGAGATGAAACCCAGGTACGCATCTCTGATTTTTCGAAATATATGCGTATTAGAAATTAATTGTCACTTGCTTTAGCGGTAAAGGGAAACAACGTGAGGAAACCTGAACATCTGAGAGTTCTTAAGTCTACCAATTCGCACTTGGCCAGCGGTAGACTGGCTTAAGCCCCTCTCTGAGAAGAGACCCGTGTCCTGCCGTGGGACGATAATGGGTTGAAACGAACGTCTGATGTTTGAAGTTAAATCAATTTTATGAAGCAGTAGACACTTAATATCAGATGGATTGCAGCCTAGGAAAGTTTTGTAACTAAACTCAGATATTGCTATCTTGACTGTGGCGTGCGTTGTTATCGCCACGAGTATGTATGTAATTCTTCTCACCCTCCAGACCAGAACGCAGAAGAACAGCACTGCTCTTGTTAGGCAGAACTATGTGTTGTTCGTGCCTTCAAAGTCGGACCACTAAGGGCTACATCGTTAAATTAAATGATATATTGACTACTAAAAATTGTGTATAAAACATGTATTGTCAGACCAGGCGAATATTATACTGCCATTTAGTTTTAGAAGCTTGCCTGTGAGTCAGTGATGTTTGTACAATAACGCCATCTCGTCCACTACAGTGGAACTATTACGTTCACGTACGTTGTAATTCGACGTAAGAAAAGTTACTTCTGTTTTAAAATTGTAATATCTTTTAAATAGAATGGATTAACTTAATAAATCTGCATTCCTTTAAAATCCATACAATAGCTTTGGTGATAACTGAATTTAAACACACCGTCAGCGAGCGCAAGTTATTTTTAACATATTTATTGGATTTAAAGACGAATAGAGCAGAGATTCTCAAACTTACTTCGTTGACGGCTTCTGGAATTAATTATTTTGTGGCCTTCTTGCCCTTTTCTCTTTTTAAAAATATTTATCTCTAAAAATAACCCGTATCTGACTTATCTATAGTGACTAATGAATATTAATCAAATGCAGGATATAACATTTAGCACTGTTAACGTTAATTTTCATTGTTATTACCAAAGAATAAATTTTACAACTGGTTTCAATAATTTATCGTATGGTTATTTCCTTATTGGTACAATTATGTTCATTGCATAAGGAGGTATTTTAAGACTTCTGGAAAATAGATTATGAAGTATTTCTTTACTTTTCAAGCCCGAAGACACCAGAGCTATTGTAAATCAGAAATAGCTTTGATATTAGTGCCTCTGGAGTATAACCTTGAGGGGATTTTATTATAACAACTAGCTGACCAGGAGAACATTGTTCTGCCATTTTATTTTGAAATTTGCCTGTGAGTCAGTAATGTTTTTACAATAACGCCATCTAGTCCAGCACTACGTAATTCAACGTAAGAAATCTTCTCATTTCAAATTGTAATAACTTTTGATGGAGTAGATCGATTTTGATGGTATAAAGTCTAAATGTTAAGTGAAGATTCGTACTATGAATATATATATCATTGCAGGCATTTCCATGAATTCAATCCCGTTGTTTTGCCATGTTGCTACCTTACATTAAAATCAAATAGTGGGTCCGTCTCAATAGTCGAAATTCTACCATAATAAAAAAAAAACTAAAATTCTGCATCGAAATAAAATAAAATAAAAAATTGTCTGTGCATTACGAAAGCATTAATTATAATGGAAATGAGGTTTAATTTGGTAAAATGGTTCCGCAAATTTTCGCTTCTTGTATTAATATATAGAAGAAGATTTAGCTAGCTCTATAGTTAAGTCGCGAGCGAAAACTATCATAGAAATTGAAGTAAACGTAACAAATTAGCATATTTGAATGTTTATGATTCCTTTTGGAATTTTAACGGGCGCACCCTGTCACCTTGGTCTAGTTCGGAAATTTTTGTAACTTAAGCGGTTGTATTGCAAATGTCCACGCGTGGGCGGCCCACTCGCCTTGAGAACTAGACATTTGGGTGTTTAGAGGGGGAAATATGATTGAAGTTACATTTAATTGATATTAACACTATTCGAGCGTGTTTATTCATGGATGGTTGATATTTTGGTATGACTGCGACATCTCTTTTAATAAATAATAAATAAATATCGCTTTCTACACTCATAGCCCCACAGCAAGATTTTCTCCTGTTTAATGGGTGTCATGGTCTCAAGACGGATATACAAACACCCAGACCCAGAACAGAAATCTAAATTCATCAGTCAGATATTTGTCTGGCCGGGGATCGAATCTGGAACTCATTGCGTGTCAAACCGGTTTGGTGACTACCTCGCCACGCGGGTCGTCATCTCTGTTATTATCTTCCTTATAATAACTGAATCTGATTCGGATAAAATTGACTACAGAGATAAATGTAGTCTCAATTAATTTATAGGCAGCTTTTAATCTAGGATATTTTTGTTTTAGCAGTTCCTATGGGGTATCACAACCATTGTATATCTACCGTGAATTTAATAGGAGTTTTGTTAAATCTCTTTAATAAAATACATCGGCCAGAACCATACCAAATTACCATGAAACCTCAATTACGTCTGTTTGCTTAGCTTTACAGATCCATATAGCTTCTATTGTATGCTTTAACCTTAAAACAAACCTGTACTCAGTTAACCATATAATACGGAGTTTATTTCTATGAGTCATACGTCGTGCGCGGTCACGTGGTCTCCATTCATACTACCTGACCTATGACGTCATACATATTAGGTTACAGTACTCGTTAAGAAAATTCACGAGTGTAAGATCTTGAACAAGGTCAAAAGGTTATGTTAATGTTTTTTATGTTGAAGTTTATTTATTGACCTTATAAAAATTCAGGCTAACTAACCCTAAGGTCGAAGGTACGCTTCTCGCTTGTTTGAGGCATTCCAAATAGTCTATAGCTGTAGAAATGTCGCATACGCAGTAAATTGTTACTTGTTACTTAGATAGTAATACCAAATTCAATTATGCACTAGCGGAATAATTTTACGATTCACTAATGTACAATACTATCAGTCCGCTTTAAAAAAATGCGCTATTATGTATTCGTTTCAACCCATTATTGTCCCACTGCTGGGCACGGGTCTCCTTTTAGAGTGGGCTTAGGCCATAGTCCACCGCGCTGGCTAAATGCGAATTGGTAGACATCACAAACCTTTGAGAACTTTTTTTTAAGAATTCTCAGGTGTGCAGGTTTGTTCACGATGTTTTTCTTCACGAAAAAATTAAAATTCTTCGTAAAAATTAATTTCTAATACGCATATAACTTCGAAATTCAGAGATTATATTCTTTAAGCGCGGGTGAAACCACGGGGCATAGATAGTTTCAATCGTCTCTATCGATTATCTTGATTTTCCACTTTTTCTTATCTAATAAATGGTACCTTTATTAGTCACTGGATTTTATTAATAGTCTTTTTAGTCATGTACATAAGACTCAAAATTGATTAACATTAGTGTCGTTTGCAAATTACAATAAGTCACACGACAGGATAAACTCTGCGCTCGGTCCTATTGCACACGGCCTAACATAAAGGTGTTTATAGATTGAAGCTGTTGCTTGTAATGGCTTGAGTAAAAAATGTTAGCTTTACATTTTTAACTAGGTATATTTTCTAAAATTATTGAGATTTAATAAATAATTATTTATTAAATTAGGTGCGTGTTTAATAATGAGTAGGTTTTACCCTATTACAATTTCTCACGAAATAATTAAAACTTGACATGTCAATTTTATGACTGATGTACACAATTATAACAAAGGGTAGTTTTCGGTAAGTGGAATATAATTAGGTTTAGGACTACTTTCCATTGCATAAGGAATCGTCAAATGTATGACTCACACTCATGCACTAAGCGTGACTCACACTCCTTTACAGGCAGGGTTGTCACCTTTTCTGAAGAAAACTTGAATTTCTTAGAAAATTGTGTTTTCTTTGCAAGAATAAAGTGCTTTAAGGTAAAACATAGCAAATTGTTAAATTTTCCTCAAGACTTTTTCTGACGACAGCTATACGTAATACATTTCGTGCTTTATTATTTTTATGACATATTGTACTGTTCACTAAAATATTATACAACTAGATATGTCCGCGGATTCACTCGCAATATAAAAAAACTTAGTACCCTAAAATGACTTACACAGATATCATTGAAACTTTGTACATTAAACAATTTCAATAAAATAACTTTAATCCAAAGAGAATTGAAATCGATCCTACTGGAATAGTACGTCGTCGAACCGTCATGACAAGAAATCAAGGAATCAATCATGATTGATTGTTCCTTGTCATGACAAGGAATCGGCACTATAAAAAAGATGATTTTCCAGCATAAAACATAGCGTATATGTTATTCCAGACTGTAATCTATATCAGTACCAAATTTCAACCAGATTCGTTAAGCCGTTCTGAAGTTATAAAGTATGAAACACCCATACATCCTCACAAACTTCCAGCTTTATTAATATCAGATAGTATGTATGGGTAGCAACCCTAGTTACACGTAACCGCTCTAGTGTCCACACGGCCCATTGCGCACGTCACGCGTTCTCGTACATACGATTTGCGCCTCGAACCTCGTACCGTGTGCAATGGTATAATATAAGGCAACCGAGCGCTTATCAGTTATCAGTGTGAACTCGGACTAACTACGTTGATAGCTGATAAGTGAATTGTTATTCAGTGAACTGTTTCCAGTTGATAGCGACTTCTATTGTTTGTTTTGAAATTGTGAGTACCTTTTTCCTATTTTATCTTTTTAAGCATTTTGTCGTATAAAATACCAGTGAATGAAATTGACGTGTTTAGATTGTTTTTCAATTAAATGTATATTTTTAAATTTTTAGCACTTTTGGGTTTTTTAATCAAATTAAAAGGATTTAACACAATATTATTTTTTCTTTCTACTTAAAATTTGTAAAAGTACTTGTCGGGTTAGCGTATATAGAGATACGTTTACTGACAAATATATTATGCACTACATAAGCACCTTTCACATTGAGTTTTAAGCTATTTAGTGGCCACTGCCGCCCACGGACATCTGTAATCAACCCAAGATAAGATGGCCCTAATCCTTTGTGATTCAGAAATTTTCTGCCTTATAACAGCAGTGTTTAGCGCTGTTTTGTTCTGATTTGAAGGGTGTCTTGTAAGGGAGATATACTTATACTAGCCGTTCCAACTTAGTCCTCAGGGATGGCAATGCTTCTGCGGCCGACCTCAGGTAGGACAAGCACCTAAGGCAGTATTACAGACATACATGGGCGGCAGTGGCCACTTACCATCAGGTCGGCTGCATGCTCGTTTCCTTAAAATTGTACCTGAAGTCGATCACACATACGGTTCCACTCTTGAGATCCAAATTGGATGATTGGTATGTCAGCTCAAGATATGTCAGCCGTTTTAATAATAAGGAAAATGTATAAATATATAATAATTAAAATATTTTACCCGTGTGAGCAGCATTTTGAATATATTTTAATCATACATTCATAGCTTTGAATAATTTAAACATAATTTCTTTTTACTTAGACAAGGCTAATGATTGAAATGATGGCCATAGACTTTTAACATTTCTAAAAAAATTAAACAAATTTTGATCACAGATCAAATTAATTTACAAATAGTAGCAGTAACATTTATCAATTACAAATTACTATAAAACATAATTGTTGCATAAAAGTTTGCATTGCATTTTCGCCCTAATTAAATAAGTTTAATTCACTTACAAAAAAATTGAAATAATATTTTCGACCTC
>DWNY01000862.1:0-14285 GCA_018250635.1 Telegonus apastus | reverse complement strand
ACATATCCGAGGTATTTAAACTTAGTCCTCAGGAGTAGCAATGCATCTGTGGCCAACCTCAGTTACGACTGATCTATGGGTTACAGATGTCCATGGACAGCAGTGGCCACTCACTATCAGGTGAACTGTTTGCTCGATTACGTCTATATTATAAAGAAAAACTTAAATTATATACTACTGAGGACTACGTTAGATCAATTTATGTTAATAAAATGTACCTACTAAATGGAATCATACAAATATTGCAAGATTTTTGAAAACATATTTTTTTTACATTTTCTATAATTTAAGGGATGATGACGCAACCGCGAGGAGCCTACCAGAATGATAAGTACCAGGGTATCGTAATTGACCAATTATAATTCTTCTGTTAAAAAAAACTAGCTCTGTAGGGTGATTAGTCAAAAGGTTCAGTAGCTGTTAGGTTAGGCTAGTTACAGGTATAGTTAACCCGGCGTCACTCCCACGGTTACCTTTTGAAGGTTTCTCCCTCGACAACAAAAGCTCTTACGTTAAAATAGACTTTCCGAACTTGCCTACATGTCATTTGTATTTATGTTGTACGCTGTGTATTTGCAATGCAAACACAGCTGACGTTGGATACCTTGTTTACGTTATTATTATAATTGATAATTACGTAATCTATAATGGCGGAATGTCGGACATTTTAATGCCGGATGCTGTCCTTCAATTATCATTTACGTAAGTTTACAAGTTTTACCATATGTAAATTTGTGTATAATATTAATATATCTTCATGAAACAAAAGTAGCAACTGAGCTTCAGTTCCTTGATGGTACATGGCTACTGCTACCCACGAACATCTGCAATCAACTTGGGATTAGTTTACTTAAGGTCGAAAAAACATGCGTTGCTAGATTACTTGGAACGCCTGTAGTAACCGTGCAAGTAAAATATTTTTTACGCAGAGATATCCTCATGGTTCCCTTTCCGCCAATGAGGAAGAGAAATAGTATGTCGAACTCTACAAACTAATCCGCGACCTTCCTCTGGACGCTCGATTAACGGTTATCATTGCTTTCGTGGTCCGGCAACGTCAACGTAACGTAACGTCGGCCACGTCCCGAGAGTGTCCTTCATAAACGCGTGTGGAACAACTCACGACATCTCGAGTCTTAATAAAAGAATTTGGAATCACCAGAATCTGCCTCCATTGGCTCATTTGGTGACAGTTTTGACATATTGTAACTATTTCAGCCTCTTATGAGATTAATCCATCGTAGATATTAAAAACATATTTTTTAGGTGATGTTATGATATGGTTTTGTGCCATTGTGGACACCAGAATGAATAATTGAATAAAAATTGTCATGATAAAATATGGTGAATTAAAAGTATGAAAGCCTAATGAAGTACCATTTTTATCATTCCCTCCGTAATAATTTAATTGAGTGACACTTTGTCGGTTTGTATTTGCAATACAAACAAAGTTGACGTCGAGCGGCGTGTTTACGTTATTAATTGATATTCCGTAATCAATGACGGCTGTTTGTCGGACTCGCGTAACTGCGGTTGTCGTAGAATTTGGATACGTTTTGTCGGAGGAGTGACATTGGATTACTCATTTTCTGTAAAACTGTTGCATAAAAAATGTAAATGTAAGATAAAATTTCGAATTGTAATTAATTTTATGTTTTATGTTTATTAACAGCAGTGTTAAGTGCTGCTGTGTTTCAGTTCAAAGGGTGTGGTGAGCGAGACGTACTTATTCGAGGCGTTCCAACTTACTCCTCAGGAGTAGCAACGCATTTGTGGTCGACCTCAGATAGGACTGTGATTGTATATGAGTTTGATTACAAATGTCCATGGGTGGCAGTGGCCACTTACTATTATGTGGGCCGCATACTCCTCTGTTACTTCAACAATGTATAAAAGTCTCAAGTGCTTTATCGATTACTTGTTACTCTTCAGAAACGTTACATAAAAAATGTGTATTTAAATAGCTTTATAGTTTCAACGCCAAAACACTACTCCATCCATCATTTCTTACTGCTGTAGATAGGCTTCCCCTAATTCGCCTGGCATGTTAGTGACAGCAGTTGGTGTTGATGTGACACAGGAAGATGCTACCTATCAAAATATCTCAGAAGTTAGACAACAATTGAAGTCATTTTATGCTTTTATTACGATCTATCATTTTTTTTTTTGTTGACGAGAGGGAAACCTTCAAAAGGTACTCGACGCCGTGGGAGCGACGCCGGGATATGTGGGATTTCTACCGCACTAAAAATCCCCCCCAGGCCGGCTTTAGCACTGCTAGGAGGTCTCCGGAATCTCCAACGGAATACAACCGGAGTCCTCCGAGCGCGGTGTCCCAATGGACTCTGCCCCGATAAGCATTGGAGCTCACCACACCATCTGTTGTTTACGACCGTATGCGACCACACATACCGTTCTTCCCGGGGTCGCTGGATGGACGGTTAGAGCTCCCACTCTTACCGCCCACAACCCCGAAGCCCCCTTTTAGTCACCTCTCACGACAGGCAGGGGATAAAGTAGCCCTATTCTGGTCCCGGGACTACAGATTACGACCTACCAAACTATACAATCTGTCCTACAATTTGTACATTTTATATAAGTAACATAATTATACCAAACAAGGTATAACAAGCTCATAAAACGCAGTTAATGCAATTAAAAATAATACCGTAGTTCGTCCCGCTGTGCTTCATGCCTACAACACAATTTTCAATTTCAATTACGTCACTTCACAATCACTTATTTACTTACGATGCATTGTTTTTGAGCTGTCATGTGACAAATTTAATTATTAATTCGCCACTTGATTTATTGGCTGAATTGATATTTAAACTACTAGGTATATATGATTTTAGACTAGCATTAGCGCGGAATTGATACATTTTAATATTTTAACATGTAGGTAATCACGATACGTTTCTTAATTCTGCCGATATTTCAACCCAGTTGCATGGATCGTGGTCGCGGCGAAACTGCGACGGCGGGGAGAAACCGTAGACAAGCACTAGTGACAGATTAATCTATCTACCCTACGTCTATTTCGTTTTTGTTTTTTTAGGTCCCATATCACGACACACAACACTGACTGTGTCTATACGCACCGAATTTTGCACTGTTTGTAACTATGTGGTATATAATTTAATTTCATAGTTAAAACTATGGTTTGACTCCGGAACTCAAATTATTAATTGCAAGGATCGACTGACTCATTATCATTTCTTTATAAACAAACTCTACCATATGAAGCATAGCTATATAGGAAATGTAAATCATTATTTATAAAAATATCTCTTCATTAAACTTAGATTCCGTGAGATGTAATAAAAAAAATCCAAATTTTATTGAATATAGATTCCCCAGAGAATTATTTTAGAAACTTCAATGATCTTCCGCTTATTATACTTTACAATATTAAAGAAAAAGCTAATAGAGAAGAAGATAATTTGACGACCCGCGTGGCGGAGTGGTCACCATACCGGTCTGACACGCAGTGAGTTCCGGGTTTAATCGCCGGCCAGACAGATATCTGAATGATTATTTTGTTCTGGTTCTGGGTGTTTATGTATTCGTGTTTGTGTTTCCATAGCACCCTCGACACAGGAGAAAATCCTACTGTAGGGCTATGAATGTAGAAAGTGTTTAGTTAATAATTGTCCATAAATTAAAAATACTATGAAGCAATTTGCATGCGCATTATCGCGTGTATTTGCGCGTATTCAATTTCATAAAACAAAATAATATTAAGAGACAGCGACAATACCGCGTTTATTAATGCCATAATAATTAATAAAAATACAATCTCGGAAGCATGGATATGTTTGAAAAACGGCACATGGAATACATGCTAATTGTCACATCTGTACGGTCGGGATTGGTCGTTTCTACGTTTGTGTATAAGATATATTTCGCAGAGATTTATATGTTCGTCCTTTTTCATGCATTCAATTAGACGTGCTGTCCTACTTGCATTATCATAACAATTTGTCAGTGTGTTAGTTGTTGTATCACGCGATGAGTGCCACCAAAAGACGCTAATTGTTTCATTAGTAACTTACCTACGTTTCTTTACTAATACATCAATGCTCGGAAGGTAGAACACACGAAACCACGACATCTGTTCGAAAAATACGAAAGCGATTCCGTGAACGCGAACAAAGTTATTTATCTACTAACAGTCCTAGAGCAACTGTTTGTCCGTCACACAAACATGTGTTCCGAACTGTAAAAGTACTTAAAAGCTTTACTACAAAACCGTATTGTTAGTTCGCTAACTGCTTTAAGCTCGGAACCGCACATACACCTCATATACTATATAAATATAAAATAAGCCCAGTACATACGCTTTAAAGCGCTAAGAAAATCTCATAGTTTAATATATACTAATGAATAAAATTTATGTTTCTGTTTGTAATATCAAAATAAGAAGTTTTTACTAATTGCATACGAAAGTATACACTGTATCTATAACAAAAATACAATTTAAAAAAAATTGTCTGTCTGTCTGTTTGGCTGAAATAATCCTTTAATCATCTAAATGGCTGGATCGATTTTGACGGAACTTTCACTGGAAGATAGCTGAAGATCTAAGGCGTAACTTAGGCTACTTTAATTTCTGACTAAAGCATCAGCGCTTGCTCCAAATAACGCTTCACTCACACACGGACACACACAAAGAAAAATACATAAACACCCAGACCCAGAACAGATATCTATATTCATGACTCATATATCTGCCTGGCCGAGGATCGAAGCCGGAACCCACTGCGTGACAAACCGGTATGGTGACCGCTCCGCCGCATGGGTTATTAAATTCATTTTCTACATTTTGCGGTTTTAAATTTAAATATCTCCAGAAAGTATAGGACTTGCGATATGTTATTAATTATTGACCGTAATCACATTAACTTATCGATTATCATCGGCTGTCTCATTTATCAAAATGGCGGACTAGTATAAATGCCAAAGGTTGAATGCACTTTTAAAATGCACTTTCAGCCAAATTTTACAGGGATATTAACGTGATTGTATTCATGTATTAACAGATGTCAATAAAGTATATACTTTAATTAAAATCAGATAAACTTGTTACGCTGTAAGTACATGGACATTAATGTAACATCACTAACAGTAGACTCCTTAAATTATCCTATTAAAGTAGATATGCGTTGCTCGAACTCTCACCAAAGAAACCGCTGCAATAGTAAACCATGACGTCACAGCATAAACTTCTAAATAAAAGTCTTTAATTAAATCAGGTCTATTGTACTATTTACGCCTTACACTCCATACTAGCCAGGAAATACTTGCATAACATTCCACACCCCACCTAACCGTTTCGGAATTAAATTTTAAGATGGCGATGAGATGAAAACCGACTTTGTCCTGAACCCCTTATGAAGAAATGAATTAAAACAGTGGGTTTAACGAACATGTCACGGTAATTAGACGAGGTTCAAAGGACTATTTTAATTGCGCAAAGCTTAGTGCTAGTGTTTCCCACTGATAGACAAATATCGATAGTCTATCGATAGATAATCTGATACGCTGATAGCGATAATATCGATAGTTTACTGATAATATAGATGATTTTATTGATATTATCGACAGCTTGTTATTTGAGAATTATATTAATGAAGTGTATTACAATCGGGACTATTGATAATATTTCTTCACAAACAATTTATGTCGATACATTTGAATCGACCAAATATCTAAAATGTCAAATGGGATAGTCGTATACAAATTGTATCAATACTATATACAATGCAATTAAATATAGGCGACTATCGATAGTAGATGATACTATCGATAATAGATCGATAGAGGATAACGTCGATAAACATATATTGTCAGTAGTTTGATTGCGTATAATTTACGCAATATAAAATTATGTTTATAATTGTAATACTATCGATATTGACGATACTATTGCATTAAGATCGATCGATGATATCAGTAACATTGATTAGATCAATTTTCCTATCGACAGCATAATTTTATCGCAATATCGATATGAAATTTATCGACAGTGTAGCAGCACTACTTAGAGCCCGTAGCAATTCCATCTGTGAAATAATTCAAACTGTAAAGTCTATCTGGGCGCGTCAATGTGCCATTCAAAGGATGTCAGCCCTACAAAAGGGACGTGTATAATTACTTTAATTGGCTCCAGAAAAGATAAATTGTTTCTACTCTTCATTGTCGAAATAATGTCAATGTAACAGGCACTTTTACATTATTCTTTGTTAGAGAAGTAGGGTTGTTTGTTGATGTTGTTCGTAGGGATGTTTTTTGAGCTTTTGATTATAAACAGATTTATACAAATAGTGTATTGCATAATAAAAAATGAAAAGTATTTTTAATCTCTTGATATTTTAAGTTTGTTGCTCAGATTTATTTTGTTTTCAGATTAAGTGTTCATCCTACGAGTTTTAAGATACATACAGTAAATAAAAAATGCCAATAAATAAAATCAATCAAGAAGGTGGACTCTTGAACTTTGAAGTTCGATTCCGGAGTCACCACCAGCACATCTATTTCTGTCTAATAACAACAGTAATTAGCGATGCTGTGTTCTCGTTTGAAGGGTGTAAGGGAAACATTTTCCGAGGTGTTCTAACTTAGGTTTCATGAGTAGTAACGCATCTAGGGACAACGTCAGGTTACTGATATTATTTAGGGTAGATGCAGTAGTAACTTACCTTTTTTTATGTTATTTAAGTAGCAAACGATGCAGCCCACCTGATGGTAAGTGGCAACTGCCGCCCATAGACATATTATCCACTACCGCCTAGTCTTCAGGGGTAGGAACATATCTGTGGCCGACCTCAGGTAGGACTGTGTTGATTACAGATGTCCATGGGCGCCAGTGACCACTTACCATCAGTTGGGCTATATACTCGTTTGCTACTTCCATAACATAAAAAGGCTGCGATGACTACTTTCCATCAGGTAGCCTATCTGCCTTATTGCTACGTTAGACTAAAAAAAGCATGTTAGCCAGCCTCCACACCGTTCCACGAAAAAGACATTACACTTACACTTTACACTAAAATAGGTCTTTTAATTGTGATTGTGGGTGATCGGGTACTGTAATGCTTATAACAATACGTTTAAATACACAACACTTAATAGAATTCCAGATTTATATTATTGATTGCCTAGCCCTGAATCGAATCCAAAACCGCTGCGGTGCGCTGTTTGACCACTCTGATCGTCTTGACTTTGTTGTCAACATTTTGTCAAAATTGACTTTCATATATAATATTAAAAAAGAAAGGGTTATATGGACAGTCCGAAACGATTTTATATTCCGGTCCCGTACATTATAATGTTGGTGTATCGACATGTAGATACCCACGCTCGTCCTATGTACACACCGCTTTATATTGGACGCTGGTTGTTGTTATATCCTGGGAAAATATTTATGGAAAAACATTGACCTTCGCTAGTGGAATAGAATTCTGAAGATATACCCGGACAAAAATAGTCCCGTAACAATCTATGCAAGGAAATAAAATTGAAGTGCCTGTTGGTTTTTTTATGTTATGGAAGTAGCAAATGAGCATGCAGCCCACCTGATGGTAGGCCAGTACAGCCCATGGACATCTGTGATCAACCCAAGATGATATCACAGTTCTACATAAGATCGGCCACAGATGCGTTGCTATCTCTGAAGACTTAGAACGCCTCGAATAAGTATGTCTCCCTTACCACACTGTTCAAACCAGAACACAGCAACGCTTAACCCTGCTGTTATAAGGCAGAAATAGGTGTAGCGGTGGTGCCGCCGGGTGAACCACAAAGGCTTCTACCACCTTTGTATATTAACAGCAAAATTTACAAAAGAACATTTATTAATTTAAGAATTTTTGGCTGTCTGTTTGTTTTGGATAATCTTCGAAAGAGTTTAACCAACTGTGACGGGACTCCGCTAGACACAACACAATTGATGCTAAATTCACGTGAGCTCCATATGTTAGCGGTTACTGTCGCGGGAGTTAATGTCAGTTAATATTCGGTAAATAGCGGTAGCAAGCAGTGATAACCTCATTGTTGAAATTCGGCCTCTCAATCTGGAGATCCGAGGTTCAAATCCCAGGCACGCACCTCTGCCTTTTCGTAGTTATGCACGTATTGGAAATTAATTATCACTTGCTTTGACGGTGAAGGAAAACATCTTGAGGAGACCTGAACACCTGAGAGTTCTTTAAAAAAAAGTTCTAGAAGGTGTGTGAAGTCTACCATTTCGCACTTAGCCAGCGCGGTAAACTAAAGCCTACAAGCCCTCTCCCTCTAAGAGGAGACCCGTTCCCAGCAGTAGGACAATAATGGGTTGACAACAACATTCCGTAAATTTAAGCCGGTTATCACGTTTGAAACAACGCTCAGATAGGTCTTCAAATAATCGGTTTATTCAGCGTTATCATCCTATTATACATTAATACATCTTTATGCACTAGTTTTACATGCTTCCATTACCATAACTTTTCAATGATCTATCTGATGACAATTCACAACTCAAAGCAATAGTCTCTATTCCAAAAAGTAATAATAACACAAGTATTTAATGGGTGACGTAAATGATCAATAATCTGTAAATTATATAAGCTGTACATGAATCACCGTTACATGATGGTAAGACTTATTTATGTATATCATGTTACAGTTTTTTAAACGCGAGTAATACTACGGGGCGTAGCTAGGTGTTTGAAAATGATTGATGATGTATAGGAATTTGCAAAGTTATGCTTATTTTAGAATTGCTCATTTAGTTCTATCTAGGTAGCAGTGACCACTTACTCTCAGATGGTCTGCATGTTCATTTCTACGTAATATTATCCTTATTGGTACCCACGGTTATCTACAACCAACTCTATATAGGACAGGAGATATAGAATTTAAGATCACAGATAAGTTGCCACCGTAGAACAATATGGGTTCCTCATTTGTAAGCGAGCTGACATCAAAAGTAACAAATGAGAGAAATAGTTATAGCATCTTGCATCTTAAATGCATCTCAAATTTTGGTTACATTCGCTTTTCTTGAACCTAAGTACATATAGAAGTAAATAATTCCTGTAGGAAGCGTCTGAGACCGACATTATACCGAAAACTTTGAGAAACTATGTCATTACATTAACATATAGGTATGTAAGCTACATGAGATGTTACCTTCCAACTTAGTTATCAAAACTATAAGGACCTGTTCTATATCAAAGTGGAACTACCTACGTCCACTGTTGTACAATAATGTCGTCAACTCATTACTGTCCCACTGCTGGCCACAGGTCTCGGAGTGAGGAGGCTTTTAGGCCATCGTCCACCGCGCTGGCCAAGTGCGAATTGGTAGACTTCACACACCTTTGAGATTTATTTTTTAACAACTCAAGTATGCAAGTTTCCTCGCGATGTTTTTCTTCACTGTTAAAGCAAGTGATAATTAAATTCTAATACGCACATAACGTCGAAAAGTCAGAGGTGCCTGAGATTTGAACCTCGGACCCTCTGATTGAGAGAGTTTGCCACTGCTCGGCTTTGCCATAATATCCCCGAGTTTTTTTTAAATATAATTTGGAGCAAACGAGCATGCAGTACACCTGAAGGAAAGTGGCCACTGCCGTTTATGGACATCATAACCCTATCAACTCCAATAGCACTATCGTCACACCTATTCATCTATAGCAGTTTGAAGAGTTTATCTATATAGTAGTGTTAAGACCTACTGTATTTTGATTTGATAGGTATGGTAAAGAAAACATCCTTCATCCAAGACGTTTCAACTTAGTTCTCAGTGTATTTGTGGCCAACGTCAGGAAAGACTACCTTATCTAAGCTCCATCACAGATGTCCATGGACGGCTGTGGGCACTTATCATCACATGGTCTGAATGCTCATTTGCTACATTCATATTACATGAAAATACAACTTAACACACATAACCTGAATCATTCTTACGTTATACAACCCCATAAAACGGTACGTTACTCCGCAACGTAAATTACCGTCACGCAGTACATGAATATACGGAAAAGTACGTAAAGGTAAGATCCGATCGATGGGCTCGTTAAACTTCGATGGAACATCACCCTTATGGTATAAGCTTATTGCCACCATCGGGTGGAATTGAATCGCACAGAGCTCCGCGGCTTGTGTTGATCTCAACTGGTCTACAAATAAGTAACATCGGGCGCGGTCGATAAATGGATGGGTGACCGCGAGTGGCAAAATTTTATGCGTTCTTCCGTCCTTCGGAGAGCGCGTTAAGCCAGTCCGGGAAGCTTTCATACGCTAGCTAGGACTAAGTTTTATATGCGCTTCTGTGCTTTGGAGTGCATGATAATTGATACCAATTGTTGATCATGTTATCGGAGGCCTCATTATTGGCTTAAAAACCATCCAACTTGAGTTGGTAACTCCCCCATTCCTTTCTAATCCATATTTAATGGTGCATATTCATTCATAATCGAACCCAGCTAAAAATCTGAAATTAACGATATTTTGGCAACCCTAGTGAGTTTTAGAAAATGCTGTCTCAAATGCATTTAACAAAAGATATCGAAACACATTATATTAAATGCAGCAACAGTTTCCACAGCTCGGAGTACACGAACGAGAACTTAATTCAAGATTCATGTAACTTCAAGCATTTAAGTTTAGAAAATTCTGTCTCTTCGATAGTAGCTTTGTTCAACCGTTGCTTAATGTATGCAAAGCCGGGACAAGAACTCGGAATATTATAAGAAAAGAAGAACGCTTTATACTTCGATTCTACTATTGTTCTAAGTTAAATGAAGATAAAATAAATGGAATAAGTGATAAGGTCATTAAGGTTGTAGAGAAATCAATTGGATTATGTGATTTTATGTGTGGAAGTAGCTAACGAGCATGCAGCCTACTTGATGGTAAGTGGCCACTGCCGATCATGAACGTCTGTAATCAACTCTAGATAAGATCATAGTTCTAACTGAAGTCGGCCACAGATGCTTTGTTATTAAAAAAACTCCACCACGCGAGATGTAGCATAGCATAGTGTAACAACGCTCAGAAATGATAACATCCGATTATGTTATCATCCATTAATACATCTCTATATACTTCAAAAAAATTCAAAACTCTATTCCAAATAATAATAAAAAGAGAAGTATTTGGTATGTGACGTAAATGATTAATAATATTCGAATTCTATTGTGTATATGAATCGCCGTGATATGATCGTTACAGTAGTAATAGCAAAAATCACCTCACTATCATAAAAGTCATATGGAGCCACGTACATTCGTTAAAACATATCCAAACAAAAACGTCAAAATAAACCCATCAAATAACCCACAATATCTATACACGGTGTTTGAACTCAAAAAATAAAAGCGCAGTGCATTCGAAAAAAATAGTTTTAAGCTGTTGCGTTTTTAGTGACGATAAAATAAAACATTTTCAAACTTCTACTAAATAAATACGGTTTTTTCAGTAACCTCCCGTCATGTCCGGCAGCGGTTTGCCGCGTCACTGGTTTCTGTAAAAGATTAACATTGTAAAAGATAAGCTGCGTTCATGCTTGCTGGATTTAACGAGACTAGTTTTTGTATTCAATGGATGCTTCTGTAAAAGATTAATGTTGTAAAAGATAAGCTGCGTTTAGACTGGCTCAATTTAAATAATGTTGTTTTTAATGTTGAAACGTGATATAAAGAAATTAAATCACGCATAGATGTGAGTGTATTCATAGTTTTGTCAATGATGACATATAATATTTCTTATAAAGTAATTTTATATGTGGAGAATTTATTTTAAAAACATGTTTATTTTCATGTTTATTCGTAAAGACTCCTTTCTAATTGTTAAAATACTGCATAATTGTAATTAAAATTTTCATTATACGAATTACTCCGATATCCATTAGCATATTGTAAATACTTCCAGAAGAATCAACTTTTAATTTGACAGATTACGATAACAGTGATAAAACTAAACGTAGAAAATGGTTAATCATACCCATAAAATTCTTTAAGGCCTATAAAGTTTCATCGTCCAATTATTGACTAACAGAAGTCATATAATAACTTAATCATTATATTATAATGACTTCCATTACCCACAAATTAGCGGATCATTAACCGAACGATTGCACCATTAACGTTGAGAGATGACTCCATTATTGTAATAGATATTTGTTTTAATTGTCTGCGCTGGCCAAAAGTTTTTTTATGTTCAACATATTTTTGTCGTGTCGGGCTCGAAGGACCAAGTTTCTCAGCATGTTTAAAGTTCTAATAAAGATATTTCGAGGCTTAAATTGAAGTAAATGACACATTCTTACTGTTAAAGACAATGATGGTCGCCTCCAACCACACCTTTCCACCGAAACACAAGATTTGTCGCACGCTATAAATAGGTGGTAGAATTCTTTGTGTTTCGACTCCGACGGCACCACCGCCACACCTATTTCTGCCTTATAACAGCAGTGTTAAGCGCTGCTGTCTTCTGGTTTGAAGGGTGTAGTAAGGGTAATACTTATTCGAGGTGTTCCAACTTAGTCCTCAGGGGTAGCAACGCATCTGTGGCCGACCTCAGGTAGAACATATCTGGAGTTGATTACGGCTGTCCATGACATGCAGTGGGCACTTACCTTCAGGTGGGCTGCATGCTCGTTTCCTACTTCCATAACATAAAAAAGATATCGCTACTAATTAATTAGTAGCCAAACCTACTTCTGTTTGTTATTAATTGCCCAATAACCCTCCTGTAAGTAATAACGACAATTATCCAATAATTATAGCGAAGACAGGCGGCTTGAACTCCCATGTTCTTTGAAGGATGGAAACGAACATGAATTTTAGACACTAATGGTCACCCATCCAATTCAGGACTACATTAAACATTGCTTCATATCATAGAACGCGCGCAAAGAAGTCATGGGGGTATACGTACTTCTGAGATTTAATGCATTCAACTTACAACTTATACACGAACAAAAAAATATTTTTTCCGATTGTATATTTCAATTTTCCTTCCTTCTATTGCATTATCAGAATTGAAAATTCCAAGCGTGGAAACGCTTCTAACATTTTCTGTTCAAAGTGCTGGTTCGGGAAAAGGCGATTATGTTCGCTTGTCATAATAGCAATATGCTCTTTAGCTGCTTGTAACGTGTAGCGAAATAATGCTATAGATATTCTGAAGAAGCGGAATAGTTTTCTTAGAAATTTATTAGATCATTAGTATTATCATGGTAAGACTTTATGGTTTGTGTACCTGTCTCATAACAGGAGTGTAGTGTGATGTTTTGTAAGATATAAGATTTTTTGGGGCAAAAGCAAATGAGCAGTCCACCGAATAGTGGTCATTGCTGTCCATGGAAACCTTTGACTAAACCGAAAAAATTACAATCTTATCACAGTTTAGCTATCCCTGAAGACTAAGTTAGAACGCCTCGGATATGCATGTTTTTCGTAAATCTAATCTAAGATGTAATGTGCTGTTGACACTGCAGTTTTTAGGCAGAAATAAATGTGGCGGTGGTGCCGCCGGATTCAAACCACAATGGATTCCTCCACCTTACATCCGCAATAAACATCATGTAGTTTGCAACTTATATTACATTAAATATATTTTATACAAAGAACAAAATACTCATCTGTTACAGGTAAAATCGATACCCTTGCTTCCGTCAAGCGTGTAACGGCAGTTGATCTAACCTCCGATCTCATTTCTTAAAAGCTTTTGTAGATTGCGCCCCCGGAAACGAGAAACCTTTTCTTCCCATGGGAGTCTTAAATGGCTACAGTCTTTATCTAGCAACTTGAGGGTATCAGGCAACTTGTTACTGTTCCTTTTTTACATAATACTGAATAGGTATTACGTAACTAGAGAATTCTCTTAAAAACGAAAAACCCGACTGCTCAAAATGAATTGACTTTGATACCCATACACATTTTACACCCATATTATAATGATGAAAAAATATTTTGTCCCTTTTTTTCTCCGCTCGCAGGTACCATATTTAAAAATTATATAGCCTATTTTACTATGAAAATTGAGACAATTGCAACGACATCTCATATGTAAAAATCTAGCAAGTCATTTACCCTATGGAGCGTGCCAAGGAAATTAATATACATATGTACATACACACGCTCGAAAAACATTACCCTCCTTCTGACGCAGTCCGATAAAAATTACTATGCCCGACTTCACTCGTAATTATAGAAAATGCAAGTGCAAATAGGACTTCATACATTCTACAATTTCAATGAAATAACATATTTTTATAAAGGAATTGTAGA
>DWNY01000861.1:0-14288 GCA_018250635.1 Telegonus apastus | reverse complement strand
TACCACACCCTTCAAACCAAAACACAGCAACGCTTAACACTGCAGAAATAGGTGTGGCCGTGGTGCCGCTAGAGCCGAACCACAAAGGGTTCTCCCTTTCAAGAACTTCACCTGTCTATAAAACAGAGAATCATCAATCCTTATTATTTTAACATTGGGACGGATCTCCGCTCAGATTCCGAAAAAGCGTACTTTAAAAACATTTTTCAGTGAATCAACGAGCAAGTAGATTTCCCCGTGATATTTTTCTCATATGTCTTACAGCACCGATTATAATACTATTAAGTTTAATCACATGGTTAATCTGTTTTACAAATCGAATCTTATAGTCACATTTGGCGGTATACAAACAAAATGATCCTATCACCCATAAACAAAATATCCTATCTGGATTTTGTCCCTTAGTCGCCTTATATGACCCCCACGGGAAAAAGTGCTATTCAAGACCGGTTCATAGATATAATAGCCAGACAAATACACAATAGGTGATACAAATTAGTGAAAAAAATAATTAAACAATATTTTTGTTTTTTTGATATTAAATTAAGTGCTGCTTATATTTTGTAAACTATAATTAAAATGTTACACCTATGAATAATGGTACGCCACATTTATTTCTGCCTTATAACAGCAATGTTAAGCACTGCCGTGTTCTGGTTTGAGGGTGTGGTGAGGGAGACATACTTAGTCGAGACGTTCCAACTTAGTCCTCAGGGGTAGCAACGTATCTACGGTCGATCTCTGGTAGGACTGGTGATCTTATCTTGGGTTGTTTATAAATGCCCATGAGTGGCAGTGGCCACTTACAATCAGGTGAGCTGCTTGCTCATTTGCGACTTACATAACATAAAAAATATATATGCCACTCAACAACCAACAAGTTTAAAAACGAAAACCGCAGTAAATTCAACAATATAAAAGATGAAAGGCTTTATATTTTCAACACACATCCAACCGTATGCACATGTCATGTCACAGAGTGGCCCAGTTCTGTTCTGACACGCGTCCGTTGATAACGATTTGAAGTTGGAATTCAATTTCCCATGACAACCTATACACGCCGTCCATTCTATTCTGTTTGACAGATCGCTTGCGACGCCCAAATTAAACCATTGCTTTGATTTTTTCTTATACTTCTTTGTTGTAAATGTCAAATATGTGACAGATAATGAGACAAAAAATCTTAATAGATGGCGTTATTTTTTCCTTGTATGACATATGTTTATTGAATGTTGAGATGGGCGTATTGCTTTTGAAATGATTGGTTTAACTACACTTACGAGAATATACATCCAAAGTGCTTGCGCACACGGTGTGGTGCGGCACCGCACTGTGTGCACCAGTTCTTACTTTGATAGCAAAGTAAATAATGTGTAAAATATCATCTAGGAAGGGCTATGCCGGACGACACGGAATTGGTCCCCGCAGATGTCATTCCTCGAGACAGGTCGCCGTGGGTCGACGTAATGATATGTTATATGAGTACCTAAATATAGCAGCATTTTGCGACAATAGAACTACTTATTTGAAATATCACGAACGGTCCTTTGTATCGTAGAAAAAGGAAAAACATGAAATAAACGTATATCTTCATATAATATCGCCTAAAAGGGATGTATAAAAGATGAATAGCTGTGTATATATATTTTTGTATATTTTTAACGACATATATTATATGATCTTCATCCATTTATCCATCAGTCTTTTCATCTTCTAAGGCCCACTGCTGGATATAGGCCTTACCAATAACATGTACCTACTGGTAACCTCAGTAGGTGTTGAACTTACACACGAAAGTGCTGTAGCCCATCTCCGGGAAGCATGCAACCTATCTGATGGTAAGTTGACATTACCGCGCACGAACATCAGTAAACAACCCCAGATAAGATCACAATCCTACCTGAGATCGGCCACAGATGCATTGCTACCCCTGAGGACTACACTGCATTGCTGACGTTAAACTTAAACGGAGGCTTTACGGGTAGTTTGAAAATATCATCAAAAACCATACCCACTTACCACCATGCATTGGAGCAGCGTGGTGGGGTACGTTCCAAGCCTCCCCTAATAGGGGACGAGACCCGTGCCCAGCAATGGGACATAAAAATAGTTGCAGTGAAAGCAATATCATTTTTTTTAATGTGCTTATTCATTCTTACGTTTCCGGAAAATAGGACCACATATAAACATCCTTATTTTATGATCCCCTTACATCCTCGTCACAGACTGACAAGGTCCTACGGGTCACTTGATAAAGGATATATCTGATGAAAATTGTACTGTGCAGATTTTCCTTTACGAATTAAATTTCCCGAATTTTCATATTGTAATATTAAGATCTCAACTCACTGTATTCGAATAGGTATTGCATTTTTTTATATTTTTATATAGCCGACTGCGTCAGAAGGAGGGTATTGTTTTTCGAGCGTATTTTGCGTAGCTTGACGGATTTTAACATATAAGGTGTCCTTAGAATTGTCTCAGTTGTCATAGTAACATAGGCTAAGTAATTTTTAAATATGGTGCCTGCGAACGGAAGAAAAAAGACAGGAATGGATGAAATTTTTTGGTATCATAACAATATGGGTATGAAAGTCAATTTAAGCAGTCTGGTCTTTTGTTTTGAGATGATATAATGATAATTTATATAAAATGAAGTAACAAACGAACATGAAGTGGCTTGTTCAGTGGTCACTACCGCTCGTGGACAAGTCCCTTTAATTACTTCACAGAAACCCACTCTTCATGGAATAGAGTTTCTACACGAAGTAGATTAAGGATGCATTACCACTCCTGAGAAATAAGGGAATCGCCTGCTATTTGTTTCTTAACACTTACTCATAAGCTTCATGGCGTTTAATCATTTCGTAAATCCAATACTCTGTCAGTGTCGCGACTATAAAAGCTGTCTGAGGACTTTTCTTCTGTCTCACGGGTTTACGTATGCAAGCATTGTTATACCATTAGTAAAAACGTAGATAGGTTATACACATTTAACAAATAGCACATAAAATATAGTCTAAACGACAACTCTGTACTTAAACACGTTTCGCGCTTGGTCGGGATTGATCGTTTCTACGTTTGTATGTGTAGATACATACAGTATGTAAAACAAGTGATGTACTCTTGCCACTGTTATCCAATGAAAGCCAATTTATATCCTAAAAATAATATTATAATAAATATCATAACTAATTCATAAATAACAAAACATAAACGAGATGAAACTCAAAAGAGTACCATTTTGAATTCAATTTGTCCTAAATAAATATTTAGTGAAATACGTTATTTTAATAACGCCTGTTATCGCAAGTAAACACAAAATCGAGTGTTGTTTTAATTGTGAAAACAATATTGTGTACACATCGCCACAGATAGAACAATCATAATGCGTAATTAATCCCTCAGGCGGCAATATCAAAATAATATCAAAATAATATTTTCCATCCACCGCAAAACAGTACACAATATATTATAGTTACTAACCTAATAGTTATTAACCGATTTTCCAATAGTAGAAGGTTTACAATTCGTCTGTTTTTTTATTATAATTAATATAATTTGATTAAATAATATCTCAACATGGATACATTACCATTACTTCTTAATGGTAGAATTCTGCATGATTTATTTGGATCGGCATCACCGTCACATTGTTTCTATATTTTTATCCATAGCCCCGTGGGTTGCATAGCCTCAACCAATCTACGAAGTTAAGCAGCATCGGGCGATGGGTGACCGCTAGTGGCCGAATTCCATGCGCGTTTCCGTGCTTTGGAGGGCACGTTGAGCCGTTGGTCCCAGTTATTATCATTGAATAGCGGTCATTAAACTTCGTCTGCGGTCTTATGGGCCTTATGGGCGGTTTGAGAACATCTGACACGGGTTGGCCACTAGCCCCTACCCTCTTCACCAACACGCATTGTAGCAGCGTGGTGGAGTCAGCTCAGAGCCTCCCTCAGTTGTAAAAAGAGATCCGTGTCCAGCAGAGGGGCATTAAAAGGGCTGCGGCGATACAATTTGTATATCCTATATGCATGTGGATCCTAAACAAACACAAATGATTATATTAATATCTTTCAACCCTCAGGCTAACGTAACTTGAAGGGGAAGTTGTATTATCAACTTCACAATCCTATTAAATACGTCACTTCCGGTTATATTCAGCTTTTGTCGAGAAATGAAATAAAAATATTTTTCTAAGCATTGCAGAAAAATCTGTATAATACGGTTTCATTCCATTTTCCGCAGAGAAATGTTCCAATTACGAAGTAGGATATTCGCAAAAGAACTCGATAGGCAGAGCTGTTTAATCGCGAAAAAATACAACGTATAATTTTTCGAGTTACCGCGATAAGTATCCTTTACTGTGAAATTTTCAAGTGTGTGTTGAAGGCCAAATCCAATTATATAAGAAATGAGACAACAGATGGGACACTAATCTTATTGGAGGAGGTAGAATCCTTTGTGGTTTAACCTCGACAGCACCACCATACCCATTGAAGCCTAACAGCTATGTTAAGCCCTACTGTGTTCTGGTCTGAAGGGTCTGAAAGGTCTATAAGGAAAATATACTTATCAGAGGCATTCCATCGTAGTCCTCAGAGGCAACAGTTCCTAGTCCGCAGGGAACGCATCAGTGTTTAACTTTACGTAGGACTCTAACCTTACCTGGGTTTTATTACAGATGTCCATGGATGGCAGTACCATCAGGCGGACTCCATTACTATAAAATAACCTCAACATACCATTCTAATTCTGAACGCGTTAAATAGAGCAGAATTTATGCAAAGTGCAATCAAGTTTTTATGTGATCCAGTAAACACATTCATTCCTGAATTCATGGCGGAGCAAGTAGCAAGAAATAGACCCCTATAAATACCCGCATTAGTGGTGTAGCGCCGCAACTAAACCACAACCTTTAACGGTCTACTGCCCACAAAACGTAGCACCATATATACTCATGTGAAATATATTACATTGCTGTGATGTAGCAAGGTAGGTTTAAACTATAGAGTTTAATATACCGTGCTTTTGAGCTTTGGTGTGTTACAGGTTCCATTCTAACCTAAGACCAGATAATCCAACCATTTTCGTGGCTTGCCGGAAGTAACCGGAAGTCTTAAAATACTGGTATTAATTGTACTGATAAAAATTTCCATACGAAGCAAAATATCACAGATGTGTTTCATTTAAATTACATGCGACAGCAGTGAGACATAATACGAAAAGTGTAATTTCATTACGTTATTTTATTTTATTGTTTTTTTATTACATGAGAATACACAATTTACACATCATCCACTGAACGTATGTTTAGAGGAAAATTTTTTAGAGTTCGTCGATTATACGTCTTGTAAATTACATTTCACAATCAAACCTAGGTATAGTGTTCTTAGCAACAGGAAAAGCTAGTTCTGAATCATAGATGTATTATACTTAACCCTTCTATTTCTAAAAACTGAGGTAACACTCAATAGTAGATAAAATTAAGTACGACTCAGTCTACCTGGTCGTATCTTTTCCCGCAACCCGCGCTTGGGTAAACGGATTAGGGAAACGAATAAGTTTAAAAAACATCGGCCACCCTCGATAAAACGACAGGTCCTCAACAAACAGCAAGTTAATGAAATGAATGTGGACATGCACAAACTTGCGTCTCAAGAGACGCGATTTTGTGTCGTGTCTGTTGCGTGTGTGATAGTTTGTTTTTTGATTGTTTGATTCTTTGTTTGAACGCTTCCTACACTCATAACGTATGCTGCATTCGTAACATTTTTATATTCAACACTTTCTACATTTATAACACTTTTTACACTCATAATGTCTTTTGCATTCATATAGTTTTTTACACGTTTTCTACTGTCATAGTGCTTTCTATACTTCTAACGTTATTTGCATTCATAAAGCTTTCTACACTTATGGAGTCACACTGATTTTTTCCTATAACATAGGTGCCATAGACACACAAAGAGGAATACACTAACATCTAAACCCAGACCTGAAATGCAAATTCATCATTTAAATATCTGTTTGATTTTTATGGTATTATGTGACTTCTTACCACGAGATACTCGTTTGTATACTCATTTGCTTCTTCATTTTTTATACAAAAGGAAATTAAGTAAATTTCAAAAAATAAACGCTCGTATATTTCACCTAATTCCCAATTGTTCCATCGACTCCCCGCAAGCTATTTACTGGTTTCAGTCTGGGTCCGCATAAATTATGGAGACGAGGCTGTACACGGATAAACAAGGCCACATGAACAGTATGAGCACTGTGTCCACTGCCACTCAATAAATATACGAACATTGAACAGTCATTGAAACTTTAACTTTTGAATACGCTTTTATTAGCTTCGGTCGTTTGTATGTATGTTTGTATGTATGTTTGTAACGGAATTTTTGAACGTAATTTTGACTGCCTTGTAAACCTTGTAAATTGAATTTGAATATGAAAAAAAAACTAAAAAATGAATATAAATTAAAAAAGCTAAAAAAAATACGTTTTGTGAAAAATTAACTAAAAAGTAAAAATATATAATTATTGCAAAAACGTGAGATGTATGGTGTCATGTCAATAGTTATAAATATTTTATTGACAAATGTTTTTTAGTATTTTAGTCAACTACAACTGAAGATTGTAATCTAGCCAATGTCAATAATTGGTCAAAATATTTATTATTAACTATTTTACTTCATAAAACAGGTTAAATCTCGTCAAAATATGATGGCAGATACAAAATAGAAGCAAATACAGGTCGATAGTACAATAATTGAAGATAGCCGTATAATGTAGCGCCATCTATAACGACATAATGAAAGTTCACAACATACTGAATAAAACAAAATTCAATGCTTACACTCAATACTTACATGAGAATATCTATGTACTTATATGCCTATATCTATGTGGGAGAAATAAACCTAGAAGGTGATTGTGTTTGTAGCCGTCATCAACATCAACGTCGTCGTCATCAACAAGTTATTTCGGACTGAACTCATATCTACTACAGTGAAACAGTAAAAACGCCGTTCACTTTATACGCTATTTCGTTGAATGAGGCAGTCACGCGTACCTACCAATACACAATGAGAAATCTATTATGCTTGTACACACATTTTTCTGAACTACTCTATTGAAATCTAAACGTATATAAAGTTGGTAGGACCCTCTGTGGTTCAACTCCGAAGGCACCACGGCCACACCTATTTCTGCCTCATAACAACAGGGCTGCTGTGTTCTGGTTTAAACGGTGCGGTAAGGAAGACATACTACTTATTTAAGACGTTCTAGCTCAGTTCTCAGGCATAGTCTCGTTTGGTACTTTCAAACTATAAAAAATACCTTTAAATTCTTAAGGCCGTCACATTTTAGGCCAAAGCAACCACAACGATGCCAAAGGGTAATAGACTTCATTTACCTTTGAGAACTCAGAGAACTTTCGCATGTAGTGTCTCACGGTGTTTACCATCGTCCAATTTTATTTCTCCTATTTAAGAGTCCAACACCAAGAAGTAACCCGTGTCACACACAGTGATAATCATGTCTTGATATTCAAATTGCAAAGCAGTATTGAAATTCGAATTTCCATATCATTAGAATATGTGCTTACCCACTGCTACATTCATTTCCAAGTTATTTGTATCATTAACCCAAACTTTTACCAGACTATTTTGCTTCTTATGTAAACACACATATTAGACAAGAGTAAATGAGAAAAGTTGATCGGTACCGTAACTACGGCCCTTCGTAAAAGTTTTAATTGATCGCCCTGCAATTACCTAGAAGCTTCGGGAAAGGTAATATGCATTCGCGCTCGTAATTTAATATCAAGGGCTAATACGTTAACCCGATTAGGCGGTGCCGCTGTTTTATACCATTAATTTTAATACGTTACTAGGGTTATTGCTTCTATAATACGTACCCAGTCTTATAATTTTATCCGAAAACCTATCCCATAAATTATTAAACTTTAATATAAAAGGTTGGTTTATTTAATGAAAGATAGAAGTTATAATGTATTATAATGTAACTCTTATATTCTTTAAATCACTTCTTGCTACTATCATTAATGTAGTCGAGATAACATAGACATTTTAACGTGAATACATCTTTTAATTTTCAACCATACGGGAGCAATCCAAGAAACCGAATAATAACAAAATCGGGGGATACAGTTTGGCATTGTAGTTTTGAATTTATCCTCTAAATCCAAAATTAAAGTATACCACTGGATAGCTAAATGATCCAAGAAATTATTACAATAAGCGAGAACAGTGACACATGGTGCGCGGTTAACAGGTAAGCGCCGCCATTTTGAAGATTATTTTGCAGCGTATCGAGATTTGCAATTAATATAACTTTTGACTTCTGAGTCAAAAGTTACATTAATTGCAAATCTCGATACGCTACGATATTCGTTTAAGTTTTAAACGGCAGCTGTCGTCAAAATCTGTCTATTACATAAACCATGAGGATCGTGCACCGTGGATCGTAGCCGTGGAGGACCGACACAGTTCCAATTGATGCGGATGGAATCTCATCTTTCGGCGAGAGGTGGCGAAGTAGGCACCAGGTCAAATGGTTCCTCGGAGCACTCATAATTGTAAAGCCGATAGAACTCGCAGAGGGCACCATGTCCCTTTGCAAACCCAAAGGTTTTTGGACAATCACACGTTTTTGGACAGTTTTTATATCATTTCATACTATGATATGTAAGTAAAATGAAATAAGAACTTTCAGATTACTTAAATAGCTTACGAGGAACCTACGTAAAACGTCATAAATTTAATATAATGTAGCTCCATATTTTTGTGAGGCCCTTACGGCTAACCGGAACACGTGAGATAAGCAGCCTGTGCCCGGTTGTTTTATAGCCGGGCCTGAATCACAGCCTGGGTCTTGTGAGATATACATAAAGTACATACATACAGTATGCATGTAGCTAACCGTGTAATGTTTATATACATATTTATAAATCATCATTGTAAAACTAGTGTATGCAAACAGCGCTTGATACCGCCGTTATAAGGCGAAAATAGATGTGATTATAGTCTGTGGGTGTTTGAAGCATTGAAAATAACAACAACTCTAGTCACTTGCGTAATTGTTGAAGATTACGCCAAATTGGCAGAATTTCTAGACAAAAATATTTAGTAACCACTGGTACAAACGTAGTGATTTTATATACATTTCAAAACTGGCACACAGAATAAATACGGTCGGTTGATTGTTTTAATGTTTTTGTGTATCAGTATATAAAGGATATCTTAGAGAGTTATATGTTCGTCCCTATTTTATGGATTCAATAAGAAGTACTGTCTTACTTGCATTTCATAACTATATGTTAATTGTTGTAAAGTAGTTTGTATGTCACGCGATGAATACCACCAAAAACGCCAATTACCTATCTACGTTCATTATTTTTTATAGTATGTCTTTGTCTTAAATATATCTACTAAAGCAACTTTTGTACGAGTATGATTATATTGTTACATACATATCTGCATTTTCATGTCTTTTTCACTTTACTACGCACTTAATAAAATTAATGCAAACAACAAAAAGGCGTGTTTTAATTACAGCCAGAATACTATAAACGATTAACGAAACAGCACGATTGAATTAAGACAAATCAAAGTATATCATATTACTATGAAGACAATGAAAGATTAATAAAAAAGAAAGAAGGAAGATAAATACAGGAAAATATAAAATCAACAGTAGAATACCGATACTAGCTACAGGTATAAGCATTGAGGATGACAATACAATAAAAAATTATACACCTATAAGTAGTACATGTAACCAGTACGTATACTATTTTACAAATGACCTTTAGAGGTAACTACTATTGTTAAACAACTCAGTCAAAGGGCTATAATCAAGTAGCTAGATCTAGTGAACAATATTACTAACTAGTAACACTAACTCGTTAACTACAAAGGGTCGAACTGCAGTAAAATGGATGGCTCCATCCGTCTATCTTACACTAGCTACCTCAGTATACAGAGCTTAGTTCAGTGGCTTAGAAGACAAATTATGAAACGTAGTAGTGAAACAGAGTGAATATAGACCAGTATACTTCATAATACCACCTTACTTATTTTGGATTTGAAACAGCAGTAAGCAACTGATGTGATCTGGTTATAAGGTAAACAAATAATGCTTTCTAAACCTATAAGATATACTAGGATAGCGTGTGTCGGAGTGTGGACACTCAAAACTTATACGCAAACGCACAGAGAACAGAAATCTAAATTCACATTTAGTTTAGCTTAACCGGGAACAAATCCGAATCCCTGTGCCTGGCAAAAGATCAGTATAGGTACTTCATAATACAACAATACCACCTCATTTATTTTAACTTTGCTACAGCAGTAGGTAAGCTGTTTGCTGTACTGGTGGTTAGGAGGTAAATAAATAATACTTTCAAAACTTATGGACCACATGTGGCCTAGTGGCATGGAGACTCAAAGCTAATACACAAACGCGCAGTCCCAGAACAGAAATCTAAATTCATTATTTAGTTTAGCTTAACCGGGACCAAATCCGCAACCCTCTACCTGTCAGATCGCTATGGTGACCGTTCCGCTATGCCGGTCATCAAAAGATAAAAATAAAATACTAATAAAGCATTCCAATTAGAGTAGCATTTACTTTGCTTGGATTCGACTTCAATTGAAATAATTTCGTTTAAGTTCAGTCCGTATAAGTTCAGTCGTTTTATGTAAAATAATTTCTGTAAGTAGTATAACTCTTTGTGGTTCGACTCCGGATTATCCTCGCACCTATTTTACCTAATAACAGTAGTGTTAAGTGCTGCTATATTCTGGTTTGAAGGGTATGGTAAGAAAAACATACTTACCGAGGCGTTCCATCTTAGTTCTCAGTGTAAGCAACACATCTGTGGCCACTGACCAACCTTACTTGAGACTCTTGGTTATCTGGAGTCGATAACAAATATCCATGGCAGTGGTCACTTGCCAACTTGCGGACTACATGCTCGTTTACTACTTTCATATTTTAAAAAGGAGGTTGCCTCGCCTACAAAATAATGTATATAACTCTACCCAGTTTTAACTTTCAGCCCAACAAAACCCTTAGGCGTTGGATGGAAGCGCAGAGAAAATTAAAATTGTAATTCCTTTTATCTCGCTAACTCTTTAGTCCACAACAAAATTGGAATGGGGCTCACTGCGTAAAAACTGTTTATCATCCTATGTCGTAACACGTTGCAATATGCCAGTTAATTAAAATATTTATGAGCGAAACGGTTTTTGACAAAAGAGATTATTTTTTCTTGCTTTTCCGTGCTTTTGTTACTAGCCTCATATAAAGTGAAGAAACTTAAGTATTTATTTCACTTTACAGAAATACAACAACAACAATAAATACTTTATTTGTACACTAATGTAACACTACTACTACACTACTAGAAATACAAGAAATTTGTAACCTATATTGATTGAAGATCCAAAATTAGTACGGCAGAAATAATAATGCTGTAGGAAAGCTTGTCATATTATTGTCGACTTTTGAAACGTGATAGAAGATAATTAAAAAAAAACTCTACATACTATTTTTTACATTTACTGTTTACATTTGATGTTTGTAGTTCATTTCTGATATATATGGTTAGTCTTACTTCAACTATTATTATACTTAACAGTATAATGTACTTAATACTAATCGTATAAAACCTTAAAAAAGTAAATTAAATTTAAAAAGCTTTAACTGATGGTTTTAAAACATAAATTAAATTTCCTTATTCACGCGAAAAAGGTGACCAAACGTTAATTACACACATTTTTCACTAATGGGATAGAGAATATACTAACACTTGCAATCAAACCTCCGTTTTAATTTGATTAACCGCAATTATAATCAATACGCCAATACCCAACTAGTTTGTGTCCAATCTACAAATTAGGTGCAAATATCCCTTTAATTCGCTGACCCAATTTCATGTGGAAACTTCAACGTGGTCTAATAGTACGTGTTTCGGAATTACGCCGGGTAATTGCCAGTGGATTTAGTTACGTACACTAATTACTCGACGTGCGATTGAATATAAGGTAAGTTCTCCGATAGGTACGCTCCTCCGTCCATATTTCTATAATCATATTTGTATCATAATATTTGTAGTATATTTTTGCTTCAAAACAACAGTGTTAAGTGCTACTATGATACGATTCAAACATTATTACAAGTTATCTCTTCAACTTAGCTCTCACAAATACAATCGATTTTTCTATAAAACTACCAAAAAAATTGCGCAATATAATACCTATTTAAAAAAAGTGTGAACTAGCTTTTCACGAACAGACAGCTTAGAATAAATAACGACTATTCACAATAACCCTTAGTACTTCATCTTTCTGTTTAAATCTTTACTTCTTTTTGATGAATGAATAAAAAGTATCCACTCATTCAATGGCTACTTCACAAAATTCTGCTTCGCGTTCTTTTATTTAATAGTGAAATATAGTTGTAATTAATCTGATGGCAAAAAATAAGCCGCAGAATTTTGTTATGCTTTTGTATTATAGAATCTTGTTAATACAAATTCTAATAAGGAAAATAACTAAACATATTAAATGTATTTATTAATGTGTGACAGGACATTGAGATATCTGGGCAGATATCTACCTACCTTTCTTACACTATTTTATCGATTATTTAAAGTAAACATTTATCCATCAATCCAACCTGTTGAAGTCCCTACTGGATATAGGTCTTCTCTAAAAGGAGCTTTTGCCAACAGTCACCGCGTTGGTACTAATAAAGACGAAGTTGGAACGCCTCGTATAAGTATGCCCCCTTTAATGCTATTACCAGGCAGAAATAGGTTCGGCGCTTTGATTATATACTCTCCACTTCTAGCGTTACTTAAACAGCGTCCAAAAAATATCCACTAACTGTTAACCTCTAAATCGCTAATTTTTATAACACTCAACTTTATCGTCCAATCAAAATGGCGTAAAAGGTGCATTCGACAAATCATACGACGCCGTCATTAAAATAATGTGCGTGAGTCACGCACACATGCTTTTATTTCTTGGACGTTTTATCTCGTCACTGACAGCGTGACATTGTATATATAGAAT
This sequence comes from Telegonus apastus, assembly GCA_018250635.1. NCBI lineage: Eukaryota > Metazoa > Arthropoda > Insecta > Lepidoptera > Hesperiidae > Telegonus > Telegonus apastus. The sequence continues at coordinate 1,173 of DWNY01000861.1, read as the reverse complement.
ATATAATCAAAGGTGTGGCAGTTGTGCCGCTGGAGTCGAACTACCTACCTCCTTTAATATCCTGAATAATTATAGAGTATTACATTAAATAATAACAATATTCTGTGAAACTGTCCATCTAATCCTGTCTGTGCTTGATTACAGATATATTTTGTGGCAGTGGCTACCAGGAATCTATAAAATAGCGACCAATCCTGAAATTACTCAAATTTTTGCTTTAATTTACGAAACTCATTGTACCGAATTTCAATACGAAATATCTGAACGGATTCTAATTTTCATCAATATTAATCAACCGATTGATTTGTTCGGCATTAGCATAATTGATTCATTAATGTCATAGTTATTATGGATTAAATCTTGTAATCTATTTCTCTACAGCCAAATTAAATTAAGGTATTGTATCAATCTTTATTCGTAATATCTATCTTTTTCTTTTTTATCGTTGCCTTTTATTTTTGTCTCTTTCTAAACACTACTGAAGACTAAACTGAGTTATATGAAAAAATAATAAAAGACTGACATACTATTATGGGTATGGGTGCTTTGTGGTTCGACTCTGGCGAACATCGCCATACCTATTTCTGCCTTATAACAGCAGTGTTAAGCGCTAAGGGTTGATTACAGATGTCCATGGGCGGCAGTGACCACTTATCATTAGGTGGGCTGCATGCTCGTTTGCCACTTCCATAACATAAAGAAACATATATTAAAAAAAAACATAGAATTTCCCTATAATTAAGTAACCACTAAAAAGACCTGTAAAATTACTTATTTACATGAAAAGAGGCTCAATAAAATATAAACGTTTGTTGTCTTATAAATAATTAGTTGTGTTGTACTATTTTCAAGCCCAAAGATTAGTCACGTTAGGTCTAATTTATAGATAACCGCACACATGTAGTCCAAACACGAACTAATCAAACATACTTGGGAATTAGGTTCAGTAATAACCAGCAGTGTTTAGTTACCTACACTAATGGCTCGCCGTTAAACTTGTTACAAACTTTGTACATTACATGTTTTCTGCTCTAGGCAAACGAAGTTCGTATTAGAACTTCAGCAAATCTAACAATATATTTTGGCTTCGAAGATATAAATAGTAAATAGTTAATAGTACTAGCAGACCAGTTACAATTAAATTCGACCATAATTAAAACCCTATAAAAACTA
>DWNY01000860.1:0-14288 GCA_018250635.1 Telegonus apastus | reverse complement strand
TCCCGGGGTGCTTGAATGGACGGTTCGAGCTCCCACTCTAGCCGCCCGCAACCCCGGAAGCCCCCTTTTAGTCGCCTTTTACGACAGGCAGGGAATACCGTAGCCCTATTCTGGTTCCGGGTTACAGGGACAACCTATATATATTACGTAGATACCTATATACTGTTTCATCAGAATTTGTCAAACACCACCCTGTTTTTAGATATATTACCTATAAAAAGTATATTATTTTAAATAGTAAACAACACGGGATATTGTGAGTCAAGCGTCGCAAATAGTGTGTGATTATTGCTTTGTCTGGAAACCCATGATTAAAACATATTCAGGCTCTTCTTTGCCACTGGACGCAATGGGAAAATCGAAATCTTCAGCAGCCCCACTAGCCACCATGTGTGGAACGGGATTCATAAAATGATTTACTTAACATATAATTTTAGTGATGGATAACAGAAGGCGGTGTTTGTATTCTGAATCGTGCTAATGACATATCAATGATTTTGAGATTTAAATTATCTATTCTAACCATATGGGCAATATTATCCTTATGTGCCCAGGGCCTCTAATAAGACAAGATAGACCTGAACACATTATCACGCATGAGCACATCCTATTAAATAAGATAGTACATGGGTACTACTGTAGTGACATACTCACTAAGAACACTTTTAACATAATATTGTCGATTCTGTTTGGATTCTCAATACTAGGAACCAATTATATTCTTCATTATAGCCTAATCAAAATAGTTTTCGTGATATAATTATAGCAGTGATAGCCTAATGGTTGAAACTCGGTCTCTGAATTGGCCGGTGCAATGTTCAAATCATAAGCACGCACCTCTGATTTTCGAAGTTATGTGCGTATTACAAATTAATTATCATTTGCTTTAACGGTGAAGGAAAACATTGTGGGTGCACGCTTGATCACCTAACAACCACACCCGACGTTGCTTAACTTCGTAGATCGGTTGAGATCTACGTAAGCCGCGGGGCTATGCACGCTTTGATATTGTAGTGAGCAGTATAATATCGAAACTTGCATTATAGAGAGCAGTAAGTATCAAATAGTGAAATCTGTCTCCTGCTGGTCTCCTAAATTAAAAAAAAATATATATAACCCAATTGAAAAATTACATTTTGAAGTCCTGCTTGTTTTTTCCATATTTGCGTAAATTATATCATTCTAATAGATAGATGTTCTGTGAGACATCTACGCCTAAACCGTCTAGCAAAGCGATAATAATGAGTTCATGGAGACGGTGTACATCACCAGGGGCGTTTAATCCGTAACGTAACCTCATACGTACTATGTACTAATAACCGTCTCTCATTTTTCTGGCACTATACGTGGATATTAATACGATCGGCGAGGCAGCGGGACGTTTGATTAGCATACAAATTGGTTTCGCCCGCGGCTGTTCTAGGTCAGTGCGTCACGACGCTATGACGTGAGCGAAGCCAGCTTGTGAAGCTCCCCGGCTTATTTTATTTTTCAGGTTTATGATTTTGAATATGGAGGAAATTTACGTGATTTATCTGACGGTAATACCGCTACATATGATTCTATCTTATAAAGGCTATACCAAGCGTCGCTACTTTCGTGTGTTAGGAATAAAATAAACGAGCGACAATAGCATGAGACGTTCACTACAACATAGACTTCAACTAACTCAGTCGACTGCAGACTGGTCTCCATTTCTCTTTGACTACTTACTCAATTACAACTTCAAGTTTAATAATAAATGAAGACCCGCGTGGCGCAGTGGTTATCATGCCGGTCTGACATGATGTGGGTTCCCGGTTCGATCTCCAGCTAGACACATATTTGAATGATGAATTTCGACTTCTTTTCTTGGTCTGGGTGTTTGTGTCATTCCATGGCACCCACGATACAGGAGAAAATCCTACTATGAGGCTATGAGTGTAGAAATCCTTATTTATTATATATAAAGCGTTATTAAATGATACATGATAATAACAGAACACATGCGAGATGCACCAGAACTAACAGACTAAACTCTTTCCTCCTTCAAAACATATTGGAATCCCCTGTGCTGTAAATATGGAGTTCGCAGACAAACAAATCAAACTGAGATCCACGTTTTAAGATTTTGGAGTTAAGAAAGGCCGTATTCAATTTTTCTTTACCACTTGATTAAAGGGAAATAAATTAAATTTGATTAATCATCTTAAAAGCACTCTGTAGCAGGAAGCGAAACAAATTAATATAACGTGGAAGGTTCTTAAATTCTCTTATTTCATCGCTAATTTCTTTCCCTCTCTAATTAGCACTACGAGGGCCTTTGAAACGAAACCCATTTGTCATCCGCCATGATGGAATCAATTAATTTTCGCAATTGCCTGCTAATTACGCAGTCAACAGTAATCGACGGAACACATGTATTGATCACGGTACGCTAGTTTATAGCGTAACAATTATTGATTTACTATGTAAAGGTTAATGGTAACAAGAATTTATTTTTCACGTGATTAAAATAGGATGTAAAATGGTCACTGCCATACGGCACAGGTATGTTACAACATGTTACCAACTTCATTTTTTTGTTAGGAGGCCTACTTAAGGTTAGCTATAAATCCTTTGCTTCGATGAAGCAGTGATAGCCTAATTGTCGAAACTCGGTCTCTTAATCGGGGCATCGTCGTCAACCCATTATTGTCCCTCTGTTGGGCATGGGTCTCCTCTCAGAGTGAGAGGGATTAGCCATAGTCCATCGCGCTGGCCAAGTGTGAATTGGTAGACTTCACACACCTTCAAGAATTTTATTTTTAAATAACTCTCAGGTGTGCAGGTTTCCTCGCGATGTTATCCTTCAACGTTAAAGCAAGCGATAATTGATATCTAATACGCATATAACTTCGAAAAGTCAGAGGCGCGTGTCTTGGATTTGAATCTCGGACCCCCGATTGAGAGGCCGTGCTTCAACCATTAGGCTATCACTGCTTCCCTCGGGGAATTTAGGGTTCAAATCTTAGGCAACGCGCCTCTGGTTATTACAAATTAATTGTCACTTGATTTAATGCTTAAGGAAGAGATCGCGAAGAAACCTAAGAGTTCTTTAAAAATTAATCCTAAGGGTATGAAGTCTACCACTTCGCACTTAGCCAGCGTGCTAGAAAATGGCCTAAGCCCTTCTCTAAGAGAAGACCTGTCAATACACGCTGTACAATAGGTACTTTTGTGGTCAGAAAGAGTTGAGGTAATCTTTGAATTTGTCAAGATCTCTCGTCTCTCTCGTCGATGTCGTACCAAAACTAATTTATCCGTAAATTTGGCGTTACGTTGTAGTCCCAACAACGCGGAGATAGTACGCATTAGCTATCTAAGCAGGCGGGCGGACGTAATGGGCTTACCGGCAGGTGCGCCGGTTCCGACGGCACCGGACGCTGAAGGGGCTTAGCACTAAACTTTTTATATACCGCTTTTGACTATTTTGCAAAATCGAAAAATTTCTACGTTTTTTTGAACATTAGATAATATTAAAGTGGTAGAACTCTTTATAATTCGACTCCGACGGTACACCGTCACGTTTATTTCTGCCTAATAACAGCCGTTAAGTGCGGTATTAAGGGCTGCTCTTTTTGGTCTGAACGCTTCTGATAACTAACACTAACCGGATGTGCCGGTTAGTGTTAGTTATCAGAAGCGTTCCAATTTAGTTCACTGAGGTATCAACACATATATAATCAACCTCAGGTAGGATTCTGATCTTATCTGGGGTTGATTTCAGATGCCCATGGGCAGTAGTGGTCACTTACCATCAGGTGCTCGTTTGCTACTTCTAAATTATAATTAATGTTCAACTACTAGTCTATATAAGTAGACAAGGGTCGTTTAAAATGAAAATATTCATCATACCTACTCCATCGCGCTTCTCCAATGCGAATGACGCAGAAAGATAAGAGTGATAGACCAATAGAACTTCTCTCGGGTGTTTTCAAATTGCTTTCCAATGTTTTCAAACAAACTCCGTTAAGGATTAATGACTGTATCCAATGGAAACAATCGGGTCTGATGGCCTAACGTTCTATCAGAGCACGGAACATGAATAAAAATTACTAACCAACATTCATCCAACTCCTAACCGCGCCCACAGTTACTTGACATATTACTTGATATTGTGACATATGACTATATACACGACGAGGAACGAGGGAAATATATATTTTGAGACAAATTATAACGTAATGTTATATTAGTCAACCGATACAAATTTTGAAGATGGTAGAATCCTTTGTGGACAGTGGCACCGCGGCTACACCTATTTCTGCCATATAACAATAGTGTTCAACGATACCGTCTTCAGGTTTGAAGGGTGTGCTAGGGGAGACATACACATTTAAGACGTTCCAACTTAGTCCTCAGGGGTACCAACGCATCTGAGGCCAACCAGGACTCCTAATCTTTTTGATCACAGGTGTCTATGGGCGGTGGCACTTACCACCAAATGGACTGCATGCTCCTTTGCTATTTCCATATTATAAAAAAAAAAACAAAATCGTATGTCAACCAATATACCAAAATTTATTATCCCGAATAACCACAGATTATAATGAATGTCAAGCCATCGCACATTATTTAACTAATTAAACTTTGTAATATACTCGTTCATATTACATTAGGCCTCAGCAGAGCAAGAATGTCACAAACTTGGTATCAAACTAAATTAATTTATATCGCATTTATCAAACGTCACCGCTGAAGATCGCCTAATATAAAACTTTACACCAATTATATGAAATTTCATCCGAGTGGAAATTATATGAAGTTTCTCCAAAGTGAAAATTAAGCACTGGAAGTTTCCCTACAAAGGGATCGTCACTCGGCTTCACTCGAGTCGCTGACGGTGGCAACTTATTAATTTTTCGCTATAAAATACAATTTTGTTTATAACCTCAAAGCGTCTTTACTACTAGATATTTAACATTTTACTTTGCTTTACAACCGTAAATAGTCTAATAACAAAAATTTGACTCTTCGTTGCCTCTAGCATTTAAGTTCTGAATAACTTTAGCTAACATTTAGATAAAATATTAGTATTTAGGGGACGAAAACTTATAGAGGGTCGATATGCTTTAATTAACGTTTAAATTTCACTTCACGGCCCATGAATTTACTTAATGAAGGCTCACGTATACATAATTATCTGCAAATTGCTATGCAATGAAATGACCCAATGTTTCGTATTGCTACGTAATTCCATATCTTTATTTTGGTTAAAAAAAAAAACCCGAGTTAATGCGAAATTTTCGCAATCAGGTTCGAATCCTTTATTTTTTATTCGGCACTTAATTTGTGTTAACCGTAGCCAAGCGTTAAACTCTGGTAAAACGAGTCCCAGAATTAATTCATTGTTGTTTGAATATAATTCCGTGTTTAAATTGAAAGATAAAATGGAGCTTAACGCAAAGTGGACAAGTTAAGATACTTTGTAGTTAAATACTCCCCGCGTGCTTCTTCGATAACGCCCACTACTAAAGTTCATCAACTCGCCGACCAATTAACTATTTACCAACAAATCGAACGAAAGCCCCTATGAGGGGTGAAGGGTTCGTAATATAGTTGGTGAGTTGTCTTGGGACCAGATTAACTTCGGATGGATGAAAATAGATACCTGTAATTAATTAAATAAATTGGTACCGACCTTTAATGTAAATTAAATATGAAATGTGGTATAATAAGATTTTACAGAATACAAATGCAAAAAAATGACTGTAAATTTTTTTAACTAACAAATTTTCATAATCTTTGTAATACAACAGACAGTTTTAACGATGCAGATACTAAGATAAAATGTAAAATATATATCACATATGTGTTTCCGTCCAAAATGTTGCATAATGACGCGTTCGTCCTAATAAATACAGTTTAAACCCTGACTGTTACTTGCCCATGCAATTAAATGCAGCGCATACATTTAATTAAGGAAAGTAAACGAGTAGTTTATTTACAACAATATTATTTATGGTATCATCGCTGCTCTGAAACGCTGTATTCCAATCTTGATGTATACACTAAATCTCAATTTATTTTTCTGAAATATCTGCAATTTCTTTCTGCAAGCTTTTTACGAGTTCATTTTCTAAGGACCGTATTTTAGTCAAAGCAGTTTACAGCCAGTAAAGTTGGCTGCAAGTTATATTAAAGTTAAACTGCTTCGAGACGCTTCGATCGGGCCCGCGCTTCGGTCAGTAGAAGTTTTATCTGAAATCTTTTCGTATCGACTCGGAATTTTGCTGCACTTTTTATGCGACGTTAATCTAAATGAAAGATTGCTATTTACTAATATATATTTTTATGAGATAAATACGACAGATATTTTACTATTTCCGTTAGAGTTTTAAAATTTTTCATCAACTTAAGAGACATTTCTTATCTTTATTTAGGACCGGCACCGAACTCTGAAATATAATTTATTTAATTGCTTTTGTACATATAATTTAATATAGAGTATACTGTTTTATGGGTTTATCATTTTAAAGGCGATTCAATAGTATAAAGAAGTTCTCAATTTGACATTGTCTTAGAACGACCTAAACTCGGTTTCGACGTAGGCTTACATGGAATTCGCAATTATTTCTACTTTATACTCGGTCTTGTCCATGCTTCAAAGGAAATCTGAAGAGAAAAAGGAAAGCGGACACTTAAATCGAACGCAGTCAAAGCGAGTGCGGTTAAAGGAACCTGCCCCTTAACTCGGGGATATGGGGAAGTGGTACTTTGTTCCACCGACGAGTTGTCTCGGCCGCAGGGTTCGTATAACGGGACTTTATCGATATTTTGTTTTTTATTCCGCGTGCGATTAATGATTTTTAAGCGGATAAACTTACTTATAAATATACAATGAAGTTAACATAATTATAAAATGAGATGATCATTCTAGGCTTCGGGAGCACCTTAGCACCTGTGATTGACATCAGATAGAACTGACTTTATATGAAGTTGTTTACAGATGTCCCTCAGCGACAGCGCCTACCTGCCCTCAGACGGATTGCAAAATTGCAGTCCGTCTTCTCGAAGTAACTATGGTAATGGACATATTTAATTAACCCCAGATAAGATAAGTCTTTCCTGAGATCAACCACAAATGCGTTGCTTCTCCTGAGGTCATAGTTGGAATCCCTCGGATATGTATGTCTTCCTCACCACACCCTTCAAACAACAGCAGTGTTAAGCAGAAATAGTTGCGGCGGCGGCGCCGCCCGGGTTCTTCCTTCCTTACTCTTTTCTGCTGTATTAAAAATAAAGCGGTTCAACAATATTATAGTCAAGTCCATAAAGTCACAATAATTCAAATTTCACTTTTCACTACCATCATTACATGTAATAAAAATCGATCACAACATAAGTCCTGCTTTGCTCTCTCGCGCTACAAAAGACGCCGTCACAATCTCTCAAAGGAACGATTCGAAAAGCAATTTTCACGGCAGCTGCAGGAACCAGAGAACACAGGAATAAAATGAACTCGCCTTTCACATGTTTGTAAGAAAGATTGCTACGAAAAATTAATAATACTCACATATAAAGTACCAAATAAGAATTTACTTAAAATAATATGTTTTTTTTTTTTGTATTATGAGAGTTTATTTTTTAATTGAATTTGTTCTCTTTTTTAAATCGAATAAATTGATTTGAACTTTTTAATTTAATGTTGTGGTTTGCATGTACTAAAAATGTATGCAGTACTATGATTAATTCATTTGATTGCGTTCAGTGGCGTGCTTGTATATTAAGTGATTATTGTAAAACTTACTTTATGTAATTGAGGATTAAAGACCCTAAGAACTAATTTACAAGAACGTGCCGCCAGACCCATCCTTCAGACCAAAGTGCAACTTTGAGACCATAATGGGATTCCTAATAAGATACTAAAATGTTGACCTCAAATTCTCTAAATCATCTGAACTTTAAATAGGTTGAAAGAACAAGTTATAAACTAAAGTTTTCCTCTAAAATTGATTCCGTAACGAAGTGCTCAGAAATTCCTCAATTTTTTGAGTAGAGTTGCTAAGTACTTTCGATGGTCTCTAAAAAGTTTGGCTTATCTAAAATTATAATTTTTTCAAAATGTAACTAAAAACATTCCAGTGACATAAACATGCATTTCAGTCTAGGTACATTAAATATACATTTATTTAATTACGTTTTTTAACTTTTTTAAGGTTGCAGGACAATAGTACTTTAAAAAATATTGACATGGATTAAATTATAGTTAAACTAAATACTTGACTTTCTTCTTTAGCATTTAAGTAGGTACTTAATTTTTGTGATGTCAACATACAATTTGTAAAGGATTGCATTGCATGAGAAATTTTATCCTAAACATAAATTGACGCAAGCACAATAATAGTATAAAAATTTAAGCATGTTAAAAGCCCCCGAAACAAAGAGACATTTAATTTTTCTTCACAAAACTCAATAATCATAACAAAACCACCCTCCGTTGCCACCTTCCCTAATGCCCACTTTTTCAAATAAGGAAGTACCGGAAGTTGCCGTAACTGCCGGAAACGCAAATGAGCTCTAAATTCTTGTTAAGTAAATACTTTCTTTTATGAAAGTTTCTACCGCCGTTATTTAAAATAACACGTTCCGGTGTTTCATCGGAAATACTTTTCCCATTAACATTAAGTACGACATCTAAATGTAGGCACCTAAGCAAAGTTTGTTCCAAGGTTCATTTGTGATCCAATTTAGCGGAAAATTCTGCGTCTTCGTCTAATTACTTGTCTTTTGCCTTTTGCACAGCCCTTTACAAGATAAAATTTATTTACAAGTTTTGTTGTGATATGGAAGGAGCAAACGAGCATGCAGCCCACCTGATGGTAACTGGCTACTGCCGCCCGTTGACATCTCTAATCGACCCCAATTAAAATCACAGTCCTACCTGAGGTCGGCCACACATTGCCACCCCAGAGGAACGCCTTAACTTGGAACGCTTAATAAGTATATCTCCCTTATACATACCCTTCAGACTAAACATGACATCATTTAATTACCTACAATACCCGCCTGCCTTGCCAGACAATGGCAACAATTTATTCCTAACGTAACAGCTGACTGTAACTTTATGATAATGGCTAAGTTATTAAATTATCTTAATATCTATTCAATACTTAATTTTTTTTATCAAAAAGAAAAAAAGGTTCAAATACAGAACAATGAATCCTATAGAAAGTCGTATTTAATCGTAAGATACTGAACCTAAACACTGAAAGTCTCGATCGAAACTCTTTATATTAATCTTAATTTAGAGTCTACAACTTAAAAGTCGCTCAGAGCCTGAAGACAACAGTTTGATGATTTAGGAAAGTATTAGATAAAACTCAATTGGAAAGTTTGTAAAGTACTTTCTTTGTAGATATCCGAATCGAATTATCATCCAGTAAACTGCCTACAAAGGGTCTTTATTTGAAATTCTAGTGAAACACAAAGCTCTGGATTGTGCGTTTGACAAAGCCCATATCCTAGGGTTAGGGTGGACCAAATAAAGGAAACGTATAGAGCAGGCACCTATTCTCATTTCATCGCATCTGAGTTCACAAAGTTAGCAGTTAATGTACACCAGAATTTCATTCTGTTTGATTATACTAAAATTTCATAAAGACTTAATATAACACCTTTACTTATCGGACATGCATAGAGATATATTGTCTACGATTTCTAGTTTACAATCGATTATTTTTTCTCGAATATGATGTGCTCTTATTACATCTAAGAGTAAACACTTTCTACACTCAAAGCCCCACAGTATGATTTTCTCCTGTCTTGGGAGCCATGGAAATATACAAACACGAATACACAAACACCCAGACCCAGAAAAGAAATCCAAATTCATCGTGCAGATATCTGTCATTCCGGGGATCGAACCTGGAACACATTGTATGCCAGACCGGTATAGTGACCGCTCTATCACGCAGGTCGTCTATTATGTTCAGTACTTTAACATTGAGACAACAAGTTTCATATTAGATCGACGCAAAAAAATGCATTTGCTAATTTTATAATAGCAAAGTACTTAACCGTGAAACCTTAACGCTGTATGCGCTGGGCTTATCAGATCTGTAGTGGATGTGTACAGATGAAGAACCATTAATCGGATTACATTTTATCTTCAAACAGCGAAACATAACGTCTCCAAAATTGGGGTAATGCTCCGAAATCTGGCACACAACACAATTACATGTCCTTTAGTTTTAAACCACTCTCCGGCAAACAAAAAGGATTAAGCCTCGGTCTGGAAATTACATTTCGTCGCTACAATAAAGTTGAAATACTTAAAAACGGATTTCACTCTATTTGAAAACTTTTAGGCTTTAACGAGAACACAGAAAACCCTCTTCATTATGTTACTGCGTTTCAACCGTTTTTTATAATAATAAAATAGCAAACGAGCATGTAGTCCAATTATAGTGGTCACTATTGCCAATGTACTTCATATAGAATAGGGGTTTATTTGAAATCTATAACAGAACTTCCAACGAAACACAAGAACCTTTATCTTAACGCTAGAAATGGGTGCGGCATTGCTACCTCCCCAATCGAATCATACACGAGCTACGACCGTTTGAAGCCATAAAGCTTTAAAGTAAATTACAATTTTAAATGAATATCGAATATAGTACAGAAATTTGAGTATCCTGCACATTGGCCCCGTGGCGCAAGGGTAGCGCGTCTGACTCCAGATCAGAAGGTTGCGTGTTCGAATCACGTCGGGGTCAAAAAGTTATGGAATACAACTTTTTAATACTACTTACATTAGTAAGTAGTATTAACTACTTAGGTTATTATGTTATAAATAAAGCGATCACTCTATCAATGACTCTCAAATTCTAACGTCAAACACTCAGATATATTACAAAATACCACACAATAATTCCATAAGTGAAACACAAAAACATCTTTATTGATCTTACAGACAAAAAACATTTTTTAAACAAAATATTAATAAATAAATCACATTTTGGGTTATTGAAATGGAACATAAAGTGTGTGTGAACTAAATGTTACCTGATGCAGATACCTGCATAATACGAGTATTTAAACTTTGCTTGTAATATTATGAAACTTTACCAAAAATTCGAGAGCAAGCGTGTGTTTTGTGGCGAACCTGGTTCCAAGCGAGCGAGCAATTTGGGACGATTAAACTAGGAAGCGATGAGTGCTGTGTGTGGCGCGCTGCGCATACATTATGAACGTTTTAGCAATTTTTTCAATAAAACTCCGAAGCTTTAATTTCAGGAATATTTTGAAAGTATCGAAATTTTATTGAGTAAAAGTGAACCTTGCGACTGAACACTCTAAATATACTTTTATCATGACATTGCTTGAATAAAACTCAACTTTATTCTTAATCTACAAGTTCTTATGACATCATCTCTTAACATTTTAATATTACAGTACATACACAAGCACAAAATATATCTAATGGTCAGTAGTAACTATGAACTATGAACATTATAAGATGCCTCTAGCCAGACAGGGTTAGTGACCTACCTATAATCTACCACAGACGCGTTGATACTCCTGTGGAGTAAATTAGGCCTTGTCCCCATATTTATTTCCTGCGGCCTTTACGAGCAGTGAGGAACGGTACTATTTATAAAATGTACCATTGCATAACTAAAATATATGCTAAGCTATACGCATCCCTATTCATCAGCTCGTTTAAATTGAAGAATTAACTAGCTTTGTCTAACGATAATCATTATTATCTTAAGGTATAACACGATTCGATTGTAAATATTTGAAAGACAATTAACTAGACGAAATGAAATGATCCTCATTAATTGCACGCCACTAAAAGGAGGATGGAGGAAAAAATTCCGACCCATTTCCAGTGGCCGCGCTGCATGGAGCGTCGCGGTAATTGTGCCAAATCACCGGCAAACAAAGCTGCAGGAATAATGGGAAATGATTCCCTAAAACACTTTTAGAGACTCGGCTTTATTCACCGCTTAAAGTGTTGAGACGTACATAAGACTTTTGTTTTAAAAAATGATGAAGGGTTTCATTCACTTGTACATATATCTTTGGTAGATCATAGATGATTATATTAGTGGTTTATATAAAAATGACTGGCTTCTTGATAAATATTCAAACGAAATTATTTCGAACACAAGTCACGTTTATTGATTTTCTATTCCTTTATAATAATACGAGATTTATATTGAAATACATATTTGAATTAGATAAAACAGTTGCGAAAAGTTAAGTTAAGACATATTTGTACACTTCATTGCGACTTAAGACAAACTCACGAAATGTTATTCTGTCGCTACCGCGCGGGGAGCGGGCCGCAACAAGCTTCATAGAAACTTCATCTAGTGGTTTAGATGTTCATGGACCCTCCAGATCATATATACCATCTCTATATGCTATTATTACGTCTCACATAAGGATATTTAATTTAGAAATAAATATTTATTTTACGTTAAATAAAATAAAAAGAAGACAAATATGATTTTCAGCTAATTTCAGTGTCTTATTCAAGAGTAAGTAATTTATTAACTGCATATTATATTGCCAAAAGCGAATGATTATCTTGTGTTAATAATTACTTTAATAATTTGAAAAATATTGAAAGTAAAGACAGCTGAACTTTTATTAAAATAATTAGCTTCAAGAAATTCAAAATGCTGACCCCGACGTGATTCGAACACGCAACCTTCTGATCTGGAGTCAGACGCGCTACCCTTGCGCCACGGGGCCAATGTGCAGGATACTCAAATTCCATAAAACATTAGGCACCCATTATTCTCTCTACAATGCATGTCAAAATTTTAATAAAAACGGTGCAAAAATGACGATATTCAAAATTATTTCTTATCCTCTTTTAAATTTTTGATGTTGTTTACGATGTCCACGACTAAACCAAATGTACTATTTATAACATTTGAATTTCCGTGTCATAATTCTTGTCGTAAGGTAATAAGAACCTACATATAAAAAGATTAAGGGGTCTACGGCCGATGAAATTAAATTACTCACGTGGAAAAATATACTAAAATATAGCTCCAAAAATAAAATTATATTTGCTATTGCTTGATAGACAAACAGAATTCACTATCGTAGCACTGCTACGAATTGCTACGAGAATTGTATGTATTCAACTTTGAAAGTCCTCTGAGGTTTAAATTGAATTATAACCTACTCCAGTGTCTCAAGGAAAGTTAGTAAACAGCTACGCAACTAATTTATGAAGGCAGTATTTTATCCTATATTTTCGTAAATCATCAAACTGTCGTCCGCAGGCCCTGACCGGTATTAAGGACTAAGTTGTCAAGTCCAAATGAAGATTAATGTTATGAAGCGTTACGATCGAGAAATTCATTACACAACAAATGTACGGAGGTCACGACCTTGGAGGACTCCTTACTCACCCCCACCATGACATTCAGAGATAATTAAGACGAGACATCTTCTCTTGTAGCGATCCATTGCTTCTTTTAAAGGAATACATCTGTGAAGCCGTTGAGATAACGAGCAATGTATGATACGAAAAATTAAATCGAAGCTTATTTGTTTTACTAACAAGCCTCTCACGCTACCGGTACCAGGTTATGAAGTCACGCTACCACTGGAATATTAATACTCAATTACTGTTTCTGATTTATGTAAATAGAGAAAAACAGAGGAACGTTTGACCTTACGAACTAACAATTACGTCAGGCCAGGGATATGCTCCTGATTCGATTTAGATAGCGAGATTACCCAACGAGCTATGAGGCTATTTTATGCGCTCGGGTAGTCAATTGGAACAGCGAAACTTATGATCGTGGAATCTTTACCAAATATCTACGAATTCAGATTTGTATGTGTACTAACCTCGATTTGAAGTAAATTATGTGTGCCAAGGACCAGTACGGTTATGCGGTTATACGGTTATATAGTGGTGGTACGCTGTTTTACGATTATGTGAAAGGGTGTAGAATTATAGACAGCAAATTACTTACATGGTTGCCATGGTTGCCATAATAGTCGTTAGGAATGCCAATTTATTTGTAGAATAATTTTCAAGTACAATTGATATGAGCTTCTAATGATGCTCGGTTGTCGCTTCAATATTATGAAAAAAAATTCGCCTTCACCCGAAAATACAGTGCTGAGTACCCTACATGATATTATCTATATATTAATACGTGAAGCGAAAATTTGCGGAAACATTTTATGAATATTGCGCGGAAAGAGGACTATTGTTTTAGGCATACGTGAAAGTTCATGCAGAGAATCTTTTTGATGGATAATATTTATGTAGAATTGTGTAAAAA
>DWNY01000859.1:0-14292 GCA_018250635.1 Telegonus apastus | reverse complement strand
CAGAAAACGTCGATTATCACTTTAGTGAGACGGAAGCGTAGGTCTTAAAATTTAATGTGGATCTCGAGTGTAACGGCACTAGAGAGTCCTATTATTGCCTCCTTCTAGAACATTAAAGGAACGAGATATTGTAAAACTAGTCCCGGTATTATCACAGTGTCTGATCCTTATTTATAGTGAATAATTCATAATTATAGGTATAAAGTTCAAAGTTAATTTTAGAGATTTTTCTAGTTCAGTCGTTATCAAAAATATCAAGACATTCGTCTACTGTTGTTTATATTACACAAGCTGATCCCCGCGGTTTCACCCGCGTTAAAGATGTAATAAGGCATATATTAATATCTGCTTAATAGCAACATACATATGTAGATTACCGCCCGCGACGTGGAGCGCGTGCTAGTGTTTTTTTTTTTTTTTAATTAAAGTAGCCTAAGTTACACCTTAGACCATCAGCTATCTTCTAATGAAACTCACCGCTTCCGTCAAAATCGGTTCAGCCGTTTAGAAGATTACTTCAGCCAACCAGACAGACAGACAAAAAAATTAAAATCGTATTTTTGTTATAGGTACCGTCATAACTTTCATATGGTTTCATATTTGGTTAAAAGTTATTATATTGAAATTACAACCAGACACTTCAATTTTATTTATTTTTATAGATCAAAAAGCAATGTTTTGCTACTTACTAATGTATCTATTTAATGGGTATATGTTATCAATTATCTCGCTACGAATGGTGCTACGATCTACGGTCGCGCTTAACGTAGGAATGTTTGACTAAGTCATTGGCGTATTTACATCTTTAGAATTCGATCAGTATCGATGAAAATGTAAGGCATTTTACTACTTAAAATGTTATAAAATGAATTTAGTTGTTATAAAATCTTTGGCGGTTAGCCTTTGATGGTCATGTATTTTGCGTAAAGAGTTTACAGTCAGTCAGTTTAGATTGTAGGTTCATGTTAAGTAACATTATCGAAATAAGTGGATACGTTCTTGACGTAATAAGACTATCCTTGAAGATTATTGATAAGATGCGGGTAATGTTAAAAGGATCAGAGCTTATTTTTGTAGCATGACTAATTGTATAATAATTATTCGATAAATAATTGAATAACCTTAAAGACGGATTTATACATAGGTTGCGTTCTAAATACCGAGCATTGCGGACCAACTGTTTGCTGAATTTTAGGATGTTATGGGCGGTTTTCACTTGTCTAAAATCCGCTTTACTCAGTAATTGTTGATAGGTACGTACTAAGAAATGAATTGTCTTATTTCAGCAGTACACTTCACGCTGGTCTCAGAATGAGTAGTTAAAATGCTCGCGTCACTTTGCTAGATTCTAAAACTTGTAGCAATAATAAGCTGCCGTTACAGGACCTAAAAGAAAAACATCTAGCTTGGTCTACCAGGCCGATAGTCCAAATTGTTTTAAAACAGTTTATAATTCCAGTTGGCATTATTACTCTTTATATGAAGAAAAAATGTATATTTGTAACATAGGTACATACAATACACTACACAAGTAATAATATCATTATGGAAACATAGTCATATCCAGCAATATTTATTCTTCCATGTAGTCAAAGATACCTATTATCGCATTTTCTTAGCTACAAAACTATTATATTTCAAATACATTTCATTTATGTTAACCTAAATGCCATTGCCATTATGTCATAACTATAAAAGAGAAAGTTATTAATTAATATCAATATTTAAGGGAATACACATTATTTAATTGAAGTTCACAAGCATATTCAATTAGGAAATCATATTTAGGTACTAAATTATTCGTTTGGCGCTACTGCCAAATGTTGAAGCTAAACAATTATTGGACACATTCTACTGGATTGCTGATCATCAAAACATGAACGCTATGTTCGCAGTATAAAGGCAACATATTTTTATATATATTGCAATATAAATAATTTCAATAAAAAATTTAATAAGTATTTATTTTGTCTTTGTATTGAGTTATTTGTGTCTTTGTCTTAATCTTTGGCTGAGCTGTTGAAGTAAAGTTTTATATAAAATGCAACATAGTATAACATATATTATTTGTGGACTCATTCACAAATAATATAAATTACTTTGCGATCACTGTACGAGAAAGATACAAACTCTCCCTAAAGTACTTCTGAAGTGTTATAACATACATAGAAACTTTCGCAGTTGCAAAACAAAGACACTCACGCGGGGATAAAATTAACCGGTTCATCCCTTACGAAATGGGACACATAAATTAGCGCCTCGCGAAGTCCCGATAACGCGTCCTCAGGCGGCAATGAAATAAATCCCCCTGCGAGCACCACTTCGGCTAAACATTGATTTCAGCTGTGGTATTTATCGCATTGATAATCTATAATTCTTACAAAGTATATATAAACGCATATTTGAGGATGGTAGAACCCTTTGTAGTTCAACTCCTGTGGCACTACCGCCATAGATAGACTCTTTGGCTTAAATTCACCCCTTGAAATGTGCCCAGCAGTGGGACACCAATGGGTTGAAAACAACGTGTGGTTTAAGTGTTTAATTCAAACTGCTGGTTACGTGGGAAATACATTTTGTATTTTAAAATGTACGTACCCAGTAACACTCGGAATTCCGTTAGATGCATGAGGCTACTATTTTACTGTCGGTCTTTTAACCGTAGACTAATAGTCTCTTTAATTGGCAGTCCGTACAAAATCTAAAAGTCGAGCACCTACTCTTTCGCCTTAATTAAGTCTGTTCTGGATCTTAAGAAATACTAAGATTTCTCTTTGTTAGCAATGGTTTTACGACTCAGATGAAATTTCAAAAAACTTTTACCTATAGTTATAGGTTCTTCACAATCTTTTTAATGAGTGGGTGCGTTGTAACTAATATTATGAAATTATGAATATTATGCACGTAATATGTGCACATAATAGATACTTGCATGTCTAATTACCTATATCAGTAATAAATGTATTTATTATGTTATTATATAATTCATACAAGTATGACCCAATTACTACTCTGTAGTAAAAATATATTAAAGCAGTCGATTTAACGTGAAAAGTAGGTACGAGGTTATCCCAGCCATCACCCAAATTTAAAAAAAACAACCCAAAGATGTTTGTAAGCCAATTGCCCTTACATATAGAGACCTTCTATATGTAAGGGCAATTGGCAACACTTTTGTGATCAATTTCATTTAGAACTCTTGAACAGAGTATATATTCAGAGGTTATGCATAAGACTTATATAAGTACTAGACGTGCCCGGGGTTTAACGCGCAATTATAAAAATGTAATATGATATACCTACATAAGAATTTATACTTTAAACTTTGAAACTTTGTACATTTAATAATTTCTACAAAATACCTTTATTTCGAAGAATACTGTATCTATCCCTATCTATCTATCACACAGGAACCGTACATTTTTCTGGGATAAAAAGAAACCTATGTTATCTGACCCTTAAACTACTCCTATGCAAAAAATCATATCAAGGAATCGACACTATAAAAAACAAAAATGTACCCCACACGACCCGTGCAGTTTCCCGGGGAAAAATTAAATAACCTATATATTATTTCAGGCTACAACCTATCGCTGTGCCAAATTTTGTCTAGGTTAAACTGTTCTCAAGTTTTAAAGTAACAAACATCCATCCATCCTCATAAATTTTCAGCTTCATAATATTAGTAAGATAAGATCTATGTACCTAATGTCCAATGTAAAGAAGTCGAGTTGCATCTTCGTTTGCAACTTCTACCCCATACATTCTAAAACCTACTTCAACAGTTGCAGTGTAAAATCGAGATCGATAGTAAAAACTCTTTCAACAGTTCCAGTGTAAAATCGGAATCGGGGTTAGATGCCCTCCGGGGAGGTATCCGGTCGCCTACTTCTCATATTCTCAGACAAGGTGCTCGAATGCGCCTACATTATTTACAGACAGAATAATGTTCAACTTATATCCTTACCTAAATAGATTCCTATTTATGAAAATTGTACCAAAACCATTAATCCAGTGGCTAAATTATAATGGTAACACGTGAGCTATAGTAAAAGTATTAACACATAAAACATATTTGCTTAATAATATTTACCACTTTCACACTGTTAAAGGTACTTTGTAATGTACTTAGCTAGGCATTTTACATTACTTTTATAATGAAAAAAACAAAAGTATTAATGTCAATCGCTAACATATTGATACAGCTTAAGACTGGGCTTGTATGCAAAGCTTAAGTTACTGTATCTTACTACTTGCTTTTTACCAAAACACAGCACAGCTACGTTACGGAAACTTTACCCAAATACGTAAAGGAATATTAAAGAATATTAGTCAGCCGATAATCTTCTTCTAGTCAGTATTCGTTAGTCAATAATCTATTCGAATTCCTTAAATATGGTACAACTTCACTGAAAGGATTAAACAAGTAAAGGATGTTTCACTTCACGAAGAACATTTTTCAAGTGTTTTAATTACAAGACCTTTTCTAAGAGGATCTGAGTAACATCGATCTTGTTTATCTCATTACGTGCCGTATTCCTGTTATTTACTAACTTCCGTCGCGCACGCTCTTTCCCCATTTTCCACTTTTATAAAACTTTCTTTACTTTTCTCTTATCGTACGTTAGAACCGACAAGTGCATCGGCTAGTTTTAATTAATTTAGCTCAAACAGTTCGCTGTGCATGAAAATATCGATGACTGCAAAAACCGTTCGTTTTTTGCGAAACACCGCACTGCTTCGAATCTTGCTTTTTTACTCTAAAAGTTTATATAAAGCGAACCGAGTAGAAGGTACTTAATATTTATCTTAGTTCGTAGATATTTTAATATGCATTTTGTGTTATTAAACATTAAACTCATTAAGTAGATAGAATGCAAATTCTGTTTCATTAGAGAAAATAAAATATTTTCTATAGCTGATTCGTATCTAAAAGTACAAGTTATAAAGCAGATTTCAATAGAAAAGTATGTATTTCGATGTTACCCACGAAGACGCTGCTACTCATCTCCTGGGTAATCCCTATACTTACCTACTTCTAAAATAGTGTCATTTCTGTACACTGGGTAGCATCTCATACTACATTTCTGCCTTATAACAGCAGTGTTAAGCGCTGCTTTGTTCTGGTTTTATGGGTGTGATAAGGAAGACATAATTATTTGAAGCGTTCCAACTTAGTCCTCGGAGGTTGCAAGGCATCTGTGGCCGACCTCAGGTAGGACTGTCACCTTATCTGGGGTTAATTACAGATGTCCGTGGGCGGCAATGTCCACTTACCATCAGGTGGGCTGCATGCTCGTTTGCTACTTCCACAACATAAAAAACCTCACCTTATTTTAAAATTTCATTTCTACCATCATACCTACCAATTTCCGAATTCAAGTACGATTTTCATGTCATTCAAAGACAAAGTTCATTCAAAGACTATTGCTTTGAAATGTGAATTGTCATCTGATTTTTGAAAATCCATGGTAATGGAAGCATGTATGTGTAATTCAAGATAATGTTGAATAAACCGATTATGTGTAATCCTGTCTGAGCGTTGTTTTACTTTATATATTATACCTACTAGTTATACAATTATTAAACTTTAAAGTCATTGAACAAAATTTAAGAAATGTTAATTGCGTTGTTTAATGGTTTCCAGTAATATCCTGATATAATAGGTAGAGTTATAGTCATACCAGGTCATTCTGTACACAACGTGAATAATATACGATGCGTTCCAATTTATGCATTTCCGCAAATTAACCTCCGTTAGTAATGATTATCGGTTCGCTGGGTTTCTGCGGGTAATGTACACCAGGTATTCATTTAATAACCGTCTGATTTTGTGGATACTTATTTAATTACCTAATAATATAAGTACAATAGAATATACTCCTATTTTTTCCAAATGACTATTCTTTAATCTGTTCAACATGGGACAGAATAAATATTAATGTTTTACAAATGATTAAGTTATCTTTTTCCTAAGTTCTAATGTTAGTTTGCTGGTATCTATAATCTGTCTATACCCGGCAATACACGAACGCGCTCATTGTCTCTCGCAGCAGGTGCACTCTCAGGAGAATAAACGAATGAGACCAAAATATAATGTTAGCACGCTCAGAAGCCCTGCAACTCTTTACGTAAAAGCTCTTTTGTATTGCTACGTGCGCGTACCAACGAGAGAGTTTACGCTTGGTTTTTAATTTTCACAGAACTACATATTTTCGGGGTAAAAGTATCAATGTTACTCCATATAAAGTATCTACCTATATGAATGAAGAATTAATAACATTAACTCGAATGGACTCAAGCTAGACAAATCAAGCAATATCATAATGACTGTTTTATATTTTTAGGTGATAATAAACATCTTAAACTACATTCTAAGTTTTATTAGTCACAAATAAATATTTCTTCATTATGTTGTAACTATATTTTATCATTAAATACATACAAATAAAATACGGTAAAATTTACTATTAAAACTTAGATATGCAAAACGGTCTTATGAATCTTGCAAAAATATTTTTACTATGGTCCTAAATATTCGATAGCCGAGATTTTCCGCAATATTCAGCAACCTTCAATTATTAATTGATAAAATTAAATATGAGCGCAATTAAAAACCCAGTAACATGGAAAACAGTGTAATACGTAATAAGAATTTATGATTTTTAAAGTTTAAAATCATAAAAATTTAAGTATTACGTGTGTGTATTTTTATATAACAAGTAATCATGCAGTCCAACCGATGGCATGCGGTCACCTTTTCCTATGAACATTTGCAACCAAAGCCATAAGCCATATACCCAAAACATGGTTTCTATCAAAAGCCGATCATAGATGCATCACCACTCTTGAGGACTAAGGTGCCTTACACGTAAGGCAGCCAGCATACCAGCAGCCGGCAGTGGTGAGTCAAAGTGCTCATCAGAATGGAGCCCGATGGGACAATGCGCTCAAAGGACTCCGGTCGCGTTCCTCCGGAGATACTGGGTTCCCCTTCGTAGCGCCGGGACCCACCACCTTGGTGTTTGCCGGTAAATATGCCACATAACCCGGCGTCGCACCCACGGCGATGGCTACCTTGTGAAGATTTCTTCCACAAAAGCAAAAAAAAGATATAAGACTATGTCGTAGGTTCTCTGACTTTCACCACGTTGCAGTACGTTGTAGTAATCGTGATTATAAACGTTACATTACGTAAACCTAAAAACTTATATAACATTATGTAGGGATTACCACAACTATTATTCTAAGAACTCAAACGGTTATTTTTCTCATCGACTTTACATGCTAATACTTATTTAAATTTGTAGAAAATTTCCACTTTTGAGGGTAAACAAACAAGAGATCTGTATATTACTAAATTTTATACTTTTTTCATTCAACCATGCAACAACCGTTTCATAGATTTGTATGAAACTTTATGCACTACACGTGCATTATTGTTACTTTTGTGACTTATGATGGAAAATAAATATTCATTCGACTACATGCGCCTTTATCCTGTTTTCTCTTGCGGTGGACATAGTATCATAAAAACGCTCCCGACACATGTATTGCCCAGTTTTATGAATAGTCGTTACGTTTGAAATGCGAGCACTACGCAAGCGCTTTAACTTTTTGCTAACTTTTATTCTACATGAATTTACACAAAAGCCAAGCGCAGCGATAATGTCTTCCATTTGTTAAAAGATGAGAATTACATCGCCGCTGACTAAGAAAAGAATAAAAGGTTGTCTTTGTTGCTAGCAAGAGGACATTTTATGCGACCGCTTGTAGCGAGTACAATTCTATCATTTAATCACTCTATTGTGAAGCTCTCGTTACGGGTACTTCTCGTCAAATTATGGAAGGCAATATTGCTTCACTTCGCTGCCCTGCATCAAAAGTTATAGCTGACGTAAACTGTTTCCCATTTCAGTGGTTTTGGAATAGTAGGTACCTATTATTCAGATCCATTGGCAAACTTCATTGCTTCATTCAGAGTATTCATTCAGAGTATTCATTCATTACTTCATTCATTACTTCATTCACAATATATTGTGTACTTAAAATTATAAATAAACGCTTTCTCATAGCCCCATAGTAGGAATGTGGGTGTAATAGACACAGAATACATAAACACCCAGAACAGAAAAATTAATTTTGAGTATCTTTCAGATATCTGTGTGGCCGGGGATCAAATCCGGAACCCATTGCGTGTCTGACCGGTATGATGCCCGCTCCGTCACGTGGGTCATCGCTTAAAATTGATATAAGATTATCCGCACAGAGTTATATGAGGAGTTCTTATGGCCGAATAATAAATAAATTGGAAATATTGAAATTCAATTAGATAAATTTCATCACAATTAGTATGACAATTTAAGAAGGTTCAATGTAAGTATATCATTATTTATCTGTACATTTTTACATTGTATGACACGAATTATTTCTTAAGTATATACCTATAAATATAGACTGCTTCTTTGACAACCATAAAAGTATTATCATAATCCAAATACCAATAAAAATAAACCAATAATCATAGTGTATCGTCACCGTAGTTTAAAATCAAACATTATTTCATTTCAATTCGATGATTTTAAACCTGCTGTCGGGGTTGGAGTTTACAACAATCGCAGTACGCTCCTACGATCCGTCCAATCGGAGGCCAGTATTCATGACCGCGCTGTACTTCGAAGTATGGCGGCCTGAGTCCTGTTGAAACGACCGCTGTTAACCGGCTCGTACAAAATCTTATGTGTGGAACTTATAACCTTCAATGTTCGCGTTTGAGCCTGAGCCTTGCCAGAATCTTGCAAGAAAGAGGAGCGACAAGCGGCCCGTACGTGGCTACAAGGTACGTGAACTCAATATTAGAACAGCAGGTGGCAGCCCCAAATGGTAGGGTAACTGCCTTTAGCCACCCCGAAGTTCCGTTGACCGTCTTCTACATCCCCGACACCTAGGGAAAGGCCGTCACCGCACACTTTATTTTTTCTCCTTGACTTAGGATAGAAAGGAAAATAATCCACTAAGCTAACTTACACCCTTTGAGACAACCATCTTAATCCTTGGGAGTAACAACGCATGTTTCATTGGCATTAGGCAGATTACCGTTCTATATGGACCTGGTTGAAGATGTCTGCATGATTAGTTTTATAATTCTTAGTAAAAAACTACTCTATCTTTCTAATTAAGATGGTGTCAAGTAAGAGTTTGGAGTTTATAACTAAAATCAATATATTTTCTTCCCATAATTTTTTCTCAAATTATATAACCGAAGATAATCTGCGAAGCTTCGTAAAATTATCTTCCGGACTCAGACTGGCAGAATTTAGAGCGCGAGGCGGGAACCAATCCCTTCTTTATCCGATCACGCGGACGTGTCCAAATGAAAACAGCCTACAGGCGCCGCACATTGTGCACGGTTACACCAGAGAGTCGAAGCGTATTTTGAATAGAAAATCGAGATATATTTCTATTACTAGCAAATCTTATTTTATCACACACTATCTGTGTCCGTACAATCTAAACCAAGTCTACACAATGTAGATTAAACTTTTATATAAGTGGAGTCTGGATTCCTATCTCTATTTTATCTGTGGAAAGCCAATCCCACTTTAACACAGCGCATCCCATTAACGTGCGAGGCTTCGGTGAAAATAAAATGCATGTTAGCGTCAGGCTTCCACGTCACTCGACATAACGAAATGCTGGCGAAAACAGACTCTACCGGTCTGTCGTTTTTATTTGATGAATTTCAACCTCCCTCGCTGAAACGCCATCATAAACAGATTTGTATTTGTAGTTTTAATCTAACGCTAAGGGAATCCGGCTTCCTGATAGCAAATAATCGCCAGAGGTGTCGCCAATACATCGTCGGCTTTTGAGCTTTTTGTTTTTCATCACCATTATAAAAATGGTGATGAAAAACAATTCCATTATTTCAACCGTCTTATCTGGACTTTCATTGTGTTAATCCTAGACATAATATACTGATTTTCAAATGTTATCTACCTTACGTTATCAAGCTAATCTAATCAGATTTGTTATTATGTTATCAAAGATATGTGATCTCAATCTCTTTAATGAAAACACTCTTTAAATAATATAATTCTATTCGAAAAGAAAAGGGTTTACTACAAAAGTGGGTCAAGAATTCAACTTGTTAAATCATAAATGATTGCTATGCCTAGTTGACTCTTGAGCAATTCAAAAGCCTCATGGGTTTTGATCTGTATTACTGCTCCTTTGTTACTAAAATACAACAATGTTACAATGATACTATAGTAGAAGTAGACAAATATTTCCAGACTACTACTGACAGACGTAATTTCTGCTCACTGTACAATTTTGTGCACGAATTTCTCATTTATTTGCTTAAAATAATTGTATAAATACAGCTTGATTTTAGTTTAATTACAACGAAATCAGTTATTCATGGTCTCATGTTAATTTATTGATGAGAACTGTGATTTATTTTGAAATGGTTAATTATAGCTATATTCATATTCCGGTCGATATACATACGTGTGATAAGTGTGTTTGTCGAAATATCTTGAGGTAGGAAGATGCCACGCACGAGTGCCACCGATATTCTGGTCTTATACTTTATAATAAAAAAGTACCTACTAAGATACTAAATAATTGCTAAAACAAGTAGTTTTTGTTGGTGTGTGAGAAAAGAAGTCCCCACCCTGACATACACTTCACAAAAAATACTCTTAAACCTGTTATAAAGCAGAAGTTGATGTGACGATGGTGTCTGGTCAAACCTCTTCGTGTTCGGTAGAACAAAGGTTACCTTTAACTTTTATATTCAGAACAATTTAATCGTTCTCGAATCCTCCGAATAATCAGTAGGACATTCTTAGCATTTGTGACTAATTTCTAGTAGAGCTCCGATTCTATTTAAGATTGATACCTTCCACCACTTCCCTTTAAGTGGACTGCATGCTCGTTTAGGTACGCTTCTAATGTTTCTTATAAAATAAATAAACTAAAAAAAACTTAATACTACTAAAGGCCTACGTTCAAAGACTTAATAAATATAAATGCTAAGAACCCACAGGTTAAGCTTCGCTGAATGCCATTATATCTTTCTTCCCTTTATAATGTCTCAAGGTGTATAAATAATTCATAAAAGAATATAATTTTCATATTCTTTCACTTATCTCGTTGTTCTCAAGGGCGGGCGCGTGGCTTTGTTCACCAGATGCAAACTACCTGAGAAATAGAATTTATTTTAATATTTTCGAGGATCTCAGTGTGATTTATTGCAATTTTAGAACTCACATAGCTTTTTGTTGGAGTGTGATAAAAATGAATGTAGATAAATTAAGATTTATTGCACTTAGTAATCGTGTATGGAGACGTAGTAGATAGCACTTAGTGGCATTAACATCGCTAACAAGTGTAACAAGCTTAATTATTTACCTAAAACATTTAAATATTATGTAAAGTAGTAATGTAAGATCATCTTAAGGATTCAACATCGGTATAAACTGCCCAATTTTACATTCATAAGATTTAGTACCTACTATATAAAGAACAGATTTTTAATTTTTTGTCCGTTTATATAGATTTTATGTTCCTATTAAATATTTATGAAATACATTTTGCTTATATCACCAATATTCAATAATAATATCGTATCCTACAAATACTATGATCATGAGCGTCAATTTACTAAACTGAAAAAATTAAAACTATATTGATTTTGTCAAAGAATTTGAAAGCTTTTTGTGTACAGTAAGCAAAAAAATCCATTTATAATTACCAATTCTCCCTTTCATCGGGTCTTCGGTTTGTGTTTTAATATTTATGAGAATATTAATTAATTTGCCATTGTGAGATGTTCCTCTTTAAAGAGTAGAAATTCTACAGAAAAAGGGTATCGTTGTTTGTACTTCACTTATTAAAAAATGTGCTGAAATTGTTTGAGGTGCAACAACCTTCCTGTACAGAGCTATGGATGGAAAATGTAGATTAAATTAAAATTCACATGACATTTTATGATTAAAAGAAATAACCTTTATTCCCGACTGCTACGGGCGTCAGGCGAGCAATATTTAACGGGTAATATATATATTTTTTAAATGCAGCTTAGCGAATTAAACCTCATTTTATATTGTTTTATCAAACTTATGAAGGATGTTTTCCTAATGCACAGACGAAACATACCTACATACATATAAAACGTATTTTTTATTTGGGTGAATCACGTTTAGTTTTAATTTTGTTTTAATTATGATCGAATTTCCACCATTGTGACGTAAAGCAGTTGGATCCTGGCCTATAACGATTAGCTGAATAGCCAAATTCTATCATACAAGTACATCATATACATCGGAGTGCTGTGTGGGCTAAGTGGTTGCCCCGCCATTACCATATCTCGCCATAATCGTTACTCTGCTGACAACGCACTCCGTATGCTTCATTCAAGCTTATATTTCAGAATCTAGTTGAGTAGTTATATCTACTAATAACTATATTTATACAGCTATAGCCTTTATATACTTCTAACTACTAGGTAGGTACATAAAAAACATACCTACCCCTTTCTTATATTTGTGTCAAGAGAACTCGAAAAGTAATCGATATGTTTTAATTTTTTAGGCAAGTTTGCATTTGTATCCGAGCGATTTTTGTAACATTTATTTAGGTTTTACGTTTCTGCATAAATTAATATCAGTAGGTATGAGTTGCGTAGCGGGGTTTTGGAGAAATGGGTAGATGTGGTGTATACCCGTTATTAATTTCGTTATTAAGTATCTACCTAATTATCATTTATCAAAAATCTTAGCTGATGTAAGTAAATCTTATTTGAGTTACTACTCTTGAGAATTACCTGGGTAGGTACATCTCCTATAGTCGCTTACGAAAGTACCTACTTTAAAGTCAAAATAAATCATCATGTATTACATACAGCTGTAAATTAGTGAATATGTATTCTATATACAAATTTAACATACATTAAAACTAAAATATTTTAGCTAAAGAACAGCGGAGTTCAAAAATAATATAGATAATTAACTCCAATATGTGATACAGTCGCGTATAAAGACAGAAAAATATTTATTCGTGTATGTTACTGTACGTAACTGCATAATAATCTTCTATTATTATACCGTCAAGAGACAGGATATTTGCGATTCGTTGGATACAGAACAGATTTAATTAAGTCGATAGGGCACTTGATTTTTTGCAATTGTGCGGTCTGCCAATTAAAAAGTTGCTGAGACTCGGCCGGACGACAGCGTGAGGGCGCTCGACTTGTTCCCAAACTCCGCGACACTAGCGCCGCTCCTGCAGTAGCCAACGATGTCGAAACTTGTTCAACTTGAGGACTGCAATTGAACTGGCTTCGGATAAAATTATAAACTTATTTTAGTTTTGTGAAATATGCATTGCGCCTATTTAAGTAATCAGGTATTGTTACTCTTAAAAATGTAGGCAGTTGTGTTATGTAATATTAAATTTTAAGGCGAAAATTTTATTTTGAGTTGACTTTCGCGTCGCATATTTTTTAAAGTAAAAACTTGCACGGCAATATTTATATATGTCCTGAGAATTACCTAATTAATTGTGTCATTTTAAATCCTTTTAATATATGTGTAAGAAAAAGCGTAGATTGAATTAAAAATAAACCACTTTTAAAGTTTAATGTGTAGGTAAAGTTCAATGAGATTTTATATAATGTCTTAATATTATTCATCACAGTATGTATATGGATTGCAAAAAATGTCATGTAGCTTCAATATACCTACGTTATATCACTTAGGATATAAATGTATAAACAGTTTTTAGGTAACATAAAATATGTGGCTCAGTTTCAGGTAGTAGTTTAACAATCTCTCATTCCGTTAATGATCTACGAAGAGGCAATATAGGACTCTCTAGTGCCGTTACACTCGAGATCCACATTAAATTTTATGACCTACGTTTTCATCTTACTAAAGTGATTATCGACGTTTTCTGAATAATACATTCACTGCTACTCTCTAAACGTAAGGTTCTGCTCCTTTTTAATCCAGAATGTATTTTGTTGCCACTTTATTGCCATCCTTTAGTTTATAAATCGAGTGTTAGTTTCGTAGGATCTTTGAGGATTACGTGCAACCTATTTGCGTCCTACTCCAGGACTCTTTCTGCAAATCTGGATCATTCTGGGTGCTTAGTACATTCCACTGAGCGAATTTGCTTTGTAGCTTGGTAGATGTACGGGTATCGTATACGTAAATGTAATAAGTACGGGCTGTACGAGAATCGGTAAATAGTTAGCGTACTTCAGAATTTCAGATAACAAAG
>DWNY01000858.1:0-14296 GCA_018250635.1 Telegonus apastus | reverse complement strand
AATCTAAACATCTGTTTTGACTATAACACATACGTATAAAAACTAGAAACCTAATTTTAACAGAGCCACTTATCTACATTATAAATCATTATCAATTTTATTATTTAATTTCAGTTAATATACTTACTATATCTTCTTTATCCGGTGGAGGACAAGGACCAGGTTCCTCTGGTGGCGGTGGAGCCTTCTTAATACAAATGCACGTCGCGGGTCCTTTGGGACAGTTGCATTCACTCTCACCACCCCAACGTCGACAAGGTGGCTATGAAATAGTAGCAAGAACCTTACTATAGAAAATTCACAGGGTAATTTTAAGTGTGCTTTGGTGGTTAAATCTAGCATATGCTTAAGCTTGCTAATAGGAATATAATCTTGTGATGCTTAATAGAGTCGGGTAATGATATGCTTAAGAGATAAAGACAGCAGTAGTCTGAAATAAATTTTGAAAATAAAAAAAAAATGCTTAGATAAGGGTTAGTAATGAGAATGTTTAAAAAATCTTAAAAGTACGCCATAATTCTGTGTGTTCTTTATCATTTTCAAAAAAACTCATTAGATTTATGACTGGGCGGAATCTAATTATGCAGTTTAGAGTTTCATCCCAACAGTTTACATTAACTTTAAAAATACCACGTTTATTTAATAAAGTTTATCAAGAAATACTTACTTTCTTAGCTGGG
The DNA here is from genome assembly GCA_018250635.1 of Telegonus apastus. Classification (NCBI taxonomy): domain Eukaryota; kingdom Metazoa; phylum Arthropoda; class Insecta; order Lepidoptera; family Hesperiidae; genus Telegonus; species Telegonus apastus. The sequence continues at coordinate 13,616 of DWNY01000858.1, read as the reverse complement.
GTTTCTTTATCAACTTTTGGTGGACGAATCGCTTTGACTTGCTTCAAACAAAGCATTAATTGCTTATAAGTTTCCGGATCAAGCTATGAATACAATTTTTGTTAATTTCAATTCAATGTTCAAATGATATTTTACGATTGTAATTTCACAGACTTACCTCGCACCGAGTCTTAACGGCACCACCGACAATTGTCAAATTCAAATTCTTCTTAACTGTCGTCAATATAAAATCTTGTAAAATGTTCCTGGTTTCCTCATCTAACTTACCATTTCTGCTTCTCTTCAAACAATTCAATACTGTTTCGGCTACGGCCTTACCAGGCCCTGTTTTTATCTGTCTTTCCAGTACTGTGTACATGTTTTCAAAAACATTATCCAAAAACTTTTGTTTCACACTCATGCACACGCAATCCATCGTATGATCGGGACTACAATGATCCTCTTTATACAAACATTCCCTCTCTTCGATACATCTTGGGCAATCCGTACAAAACTTCCTAATATCTACCGTATCAGTACATTGGTGGCATCTAATACATTTGGACTTATAATTGGCTATTTCTTTATCGATAATTTTTATTTCATCTTCAATAGACTGTTTCTTATTTTTGCACCTGTCTTTGCACGTATCGTATGTTTTAGATATTATCTGTAATTCCGCAACCAGTGCTTCTTTCTACCAAAATATAAAAAGCAAAATATTTAAAATATAACAAAAAATAGGCATTATAATTATAATTTTACACTTACATAAAATTGCCCCAGAGGAATAACAATATTTAATCTTTCTTGACATAATATGCTTTAATACACAAGTTTTGTAATTAAATGGTATTACTTATAATAAAATTGATGTTAATTTATTTAAATATCGTTGTTAACAAACCAATAAAAGTTTTTATAAGAATAAAGAATTGTTGAACCTGTAACTTCATATCCTCATTTTCAATTTTCTTCTGTAGCAGTACGCGACTTAGATTTAGTAAATCAGCCCTTGCTTCCCTAATGTAACCGCTGCCCTCTTTTTCTTTTTCCTCCTTATGATTTTTCTCTTCTCTAGTTAATGCTTCTTTTCTAGAAATGTCCGCTGATATCTTCTTTATTCTGTCCTGAATAGTTACATAATTTATTTTATGAGTAATTATTACACGTATACTTATTTGAAATAAATAACTATTTGCAGAAATAATCACATCCGATGCTTGTTTCTTCGAAGTTAGTGCTTTTTTAGCCGCTTCAACCTCTTTTTTATTATTTTCAATTCTTTTTTTATAATCCTGTATATCCCTATTCATACATTTGATATCATTTTGTTTTTGATTTAGTTTCTCAAAAATTTCTTGATGACACATGTTATTATTTTGCAATTGAAATTCTAAGTCTTTCTTATTTTTGCGCCATCTACTAGTATTGGCATCCGCTTCTTTTAGCTGAAATAGATTATAAACATTTACCACGTTATTCCATTAATTAATATTACTCTTCGTTAATTTTTATTTATTTTGAAACACATTTCATTTACAATTTAGCGTAAAATTTTATATTAAACTAGAATATAATTAACATAGAGCTGCGTAACTACTCATTCGGTACTTTATATATACAAAAAAACGAAATCATCAGTGAGCTTTTCTTTATTTCAAATCTTATGCACAAAAACAAACAACTGACTCATAATTTAACCGATATGTACCTGTTTCAGGAGTTCCTGCTGTCTTTCCTGTGTTTCCAGGATCTTTTTCTTGTATGCATCTTCCATACAGGACCACATACAATCCGCCTGTTTCAGTAATTGTATCCCTTCCTTTTCTCTGTGCTCCAAATGTTGTATTTGATCTTGCAGTTGCTTTTGCGCCACCATCAGGTCATTAACCATCCCTTGACACTTTCTATCGAATGATGCCGCCTGAGTGTAATAATAATAAATCACGAATATTATAGAACGACGATCAATGTAGCGGTCGTCACTACAATTTGTCACGCCCTGGGTTCTGGGTTCGATCCCCGGCCAGACAGATATTTGAATGATGAATTCAGGTATCTGTTCGGGATCTGAGAATTTGTGCATCTTCTTAGTATATGTCCATGGCACCCATGACACAGATAAAGCCTAGTGTGAGGCTACGAGTGCAAAAAGAGTTATTAAGCATTATAAAAGAAAGAAAAAAAGTACCCATTAAGGTGGGTAACTATAACTATCTGTTAGATCAGTATCGAGGTATCAAACTGTTCACAAAGATGTAGATGTGTCGCAAAACTTGCAGTGATCATGTAGAACATAGTAATCTGTAAATCTATTCATTCTAACGTTATATGAAACAAAATCTTTATTAAGTCTTTTTTGGGCTGTACATTTCAAGTTTTCGCGCTTATATGTCTTTTATTTCATTACATAGTACAAACCTCTTTCAAGTTACACAGTACTTTGCTCAGAGGAAGAACATCATTGCTCGCATGGCCAGATGTAACTGATCTGGAAGCGCAACATGATGGCTTCGCAGTGTGTTCCTGATTGCTGTGACAGCACACGCTGAAAACGGAGCATAGTATTCAAAATGACTCACTAGATTTATCATCCATAGAGCCGCGTAATCTACGAAAACGTTGTCATTTGTCCGATACCCATATGAAATCCCTATACACCATACTTAATAAAGCGGACTCCCTATTTCACTAAAATATAATTATATGATGTATGGTCTACAATGACTATAAAATCCGAATTAATGTCAAATCATAGAAAACTATAACATAGTTAGGTATTTATGATATTATAACTAAAAGCCTACAGCTCTTAAAGCTCATTTGAAAACTCACATGGCTCATACTTCTTAAACGTTTAAAGACCTATTTAAAAATAATAATACAGATGTACAGAATTAATGTAATTTTATACTTAAGGGAACTGGCATCATATACCAAGGATATTGGATGATTCTATATAAATATTTACTAAAGACAAGTGTGAATCAGAGAATCTAATTTTTGATAAAAACACCAAGAGCTTCTAGTTCTTACTTCTTTAGTTTACTTCCCGTTTCAGGTTTCTTAGTATCCTCATCTTTCTTCATGCAATTGTGTGCTGCCATGTAGCAGGATACTTTCTGCGGTCGGAACATACCGCTGTTGGCGCTCTGTCCTACTCTCTGTTGAACTGCCTTCTAGAAAGTAAAGTGGAAAGATGGAAGGATATTCAGAGGCGTAGAGAGACGAGGTAATTTGCAAGGACGTCGCCAGCCGTTGGATCAGGGAGGGAGAAAAGGCAATTATATAAAGTGGTTTTAACATTTTTGGTGGGCGAGTGGGCAATTGCTACAGAAAAATCTGCCACTACCATTGATATACCGCTAGAAAAAGGGTAGATACGGTATACACGTTTGAAAGATAGCGTTTAGAATAAGTGCCAATTGTCAAATCTGAACGATCGGGGACGGTCGTTCCTATGTTTGTGTGTGTATGAAGTATGTCTCGCAAAGATTTATTTATGTTCGTCTCTTTTTATGCATTCAGTTAAGCATGCTGTCCTACTTGGGTCTCATAACTAAGTATTTGTTAGTGTGTTAGTTGTGAAGTAGTATCACGCGATGACCGCCATAAAGAAACGCCAATTGTTTATTAGTAACCCATCTACATTTCTTTCCTAAAATATCAATGGCCACAAGATATAACTGTTGCCGAACTTTTATTCTAAAAGTCAGTTTATCAAAGTCTATCAAATTACCTTCAAGTTACAATCAGGATTCTCTTTCAAGATGTTCCAGAATTCGCACATCAACCTGACACCTGGGTTGTGACAGCAGTCTCCAGTGGTGTCATCTATGAGGTCTAGATCGGACACCGAGTTGAGCTCCTTGACTAACTCATCAAGAGCTTTGTACCGGCGATTTAAGCACTCCGGGATTTCGTGCATGCTACAAGAACTAGTATAAGCTTGATATTATTAAGAAACACTTAAATATATTGAAAGAATTGAAATTATAGTTAAAGGTGGTGGAATCCTTCATGGTTCGAATTCATATATTTGGTCAAAATATCCCTTATTTTTATACCAAATTTTATGGAACCCCGGAATCGTAACGGAAACTATCGAATATCCGAAATAAAAATCTATCTGAAACCGTAACCGAAGTAGAAAATTTCGAATCATTTCGGATATCGGTGTAGTTCAAATATAACACAAAATTATTGAGCTTCACCCGGTGTAAGTTTCTTAATTGCAAATAAAAATCATTACTTCGTTGTACTTTATTTCCGTCTTACTGTTCCTTAAAAGTCATCTATACATTACCAAAGCTATCGGATAGTCCGAAATCTGTATTTTTTTTCTCATATCCATATACAGATCCAAAATTTTATATCCCTAATCTCAATGAATCTACAAAGTTAAGCAATGACGAATGCGATCGAATAGGTGAACGCTAGTGCCAAAATTTTATGCGTGCTTACTTGGTTCATAAGGCACGTTGCAGCTACAGCCGCGGTTGTTATTATTAGATAGCAGTCGTTGAACCACATCGAAGACCTTATGGATGATTTGAAAACATCCTGTCACGGGTTGGCCACTAACCCGTACTACGGCCCCTTCGTTAACACGAATTGGTGTAGCGTTATTGGACACTCTTAGCTTCCCTTAGCCATGGGAAAAAAACACATGCCCAGCCGTGGGATATAAAAAGGTTTCGGCAATATCCTGGCAATAGTGCCGGTCAATATTTTATACTTCTCCACTTATTATCGTATCTGGTACAAAATTTACTTGTGTATCCAAAGTAACTTTACAGAATTTTATTTTCAGGTATCGAGAAATAAATTTTGTTTGTTTATCTGCTACTGCCTTATATTTTACTTTTTAGTATCACTCTGTTAAAATCGAAGCATCTTATCCGTGTATAAATTTAAATAAATTAATATTATTTTCTTAAGAACGCCAACGTAATATCTTTATTGTGTTATTTAGTACTCACTCCGTTAAACTTTATCGTATCGTCTATAAAGAAACTTGGTATGAATAAATTACTTTGGTGAAAAGTTATTTTATCATGTTTTAAAACTCCAAGTCTAAATTATTTATTTTGTATGTAACTAAAATTTTGACATGCTAGTTTGTTTGAATTGAATCTTGATTTCTGAATGACGAAAATTGTACGTCATACTCGAAATAAAGCAAATAAAAGATTATCAGTGGCCAGTATTAAATACTGTATCGTTTTTTGGAAAATCCACGCAGATACAAATAGGTAGGTAATATAGATTTAGAACAAAGAAACAAAAATGGTAACACTGTTAATATGTTAGTAATCATAGGTCACGCCATATTTCCACAATCCATAGCAACGTCTCATTCATGATCCTTAAACTTATGAACGGGATGCGGGAAAAAACATAATAACTTTGAAAAACAATGCCTATGCGCAAAATGTGCGATGTCGCAACAAAGAAAACGCCTTTATTTGACATTTGACACTTGTCAACATTGACTTTTGAAGTTTTGACAATGACATTGAAACACGACGATAACATTGTAGACAAAACAAAACAAATCCTAGATAAGAAATAACCTTTTATCTATTTAACGTAATTACTAATTTAACTATACACTCTTTTCTATTATTCTCGTATTCTCGTATTAAAGGAAATGACTGAATTCGGTCCTGTAAGTACGATGATTTACAATAAGTTCTTTTACGATTAAAAAATACCTTTTCATCGGTAATAACGTTGATAAATTACTTATACCTTGTATTGCGAGCCCTTAGTTAACACTGTAAGTTTATTTTGTTAAATTTATTCAACTAACAACGCAAAACGCAATTTTTAGAATTTGACTTTACTAATTTTATCGTGACATAGTCGGTTATATATTAATACGTACTTACTTGGGTTACTTAGGATATTAGGTACTTTGTAATGCTAGTTGCTTGCTGGCAGCAATCTTTAACTTAGAAATTCAAAGTGCGTCATATACGCACCAACCGTTTACTGTCTCCACTGACTCGATATATAAGCCTGTAAAGGTTCCCTACTGGATGTAGGCCTCTGCTAATCCCAAAGGGGCTTTTGCATTACTCACCGTCCATGGTATGCATGTTGACGCAGTAGGCTTTGTTTTGTAACAGGGTTATAAGTTATAATAAGGTTCAATTATTAATAGGTGTCTTGTTCTTATGATTTTTACCAATACTAATTGTAAATTAACAATACACGAAACTTATATTAGGCAGTATAGCTCCTCATTAAAGATGTAACACAAGAAGACATGTTCACTGCTACCAGTCTTTTGGATTTTGTCTCCTAATTACCTGTTAAGATATCAATAGGAAGAGATGTTGTAGTGCTATTGAAGAATGACTCCTACATCCACTGGTTAGCACAAGCTAAATATATAAGAAATAAGAGAGTTTATAACCGTAAGCCTTCTATGGTCTTTTGTCAAAATTTACTGCTAATATCAACCTGAATCAGGTCACGCGACCTCTGGAGAGTTAAAACTAGTTCATCATACTAATTTTACATACTACAACTATCCTTATGATTTTTGCCTTATATTATACTGTTATTGATACATTACAATGCATATTGTGAGTACTATGACATACTGTTACATGATAAAATGACTGAACATTTAATCTATATTAAATTATATAACATATTGCAGGAACACCCGAGGAATTTGATTCCGGAGCTGTGCAAGCAGTTCTACCACCTAGGATGGGTCACTGGCACTGGTGGAGGCATTTCAATAAAGGAAGGGTATGTATCCAACTAATACATACATACAAACTAGATGTGTCCTTCACTTTCCATTATTATGGACCTATATCTGTTATAATAACTATTTGTTGTCTTGTCATGAGTTACTTACTACTTGGTAGAGTACTTAAAATCCGATGTATAATTTAACAATACATAATTATTTAAACAAAAAACCTGACTGCTTAAAAACAATAAAGGGAAAAACAGAAAAACAACTACTTATATGTCCTGTAGGCGTGACAAACATACAAATTTGAATACCACCATTTACAATAGTTAAATTGGTAACACTTTCAGAGTTACCTAATATTTTACTATTATAATTTTCAGAGATAAAATATTTATAGCTCCATCCGGAGTACAGAAGGAGCGCATGAAGCCAGATGATCTGTTTGTTCAAACCATAAATGATGTAGATTTAGAGCTACCCCCACCTGAGAAAAAGTAAGTGTTCAAGTGCAATACATATATGTTCACGTATTCGTCTTTGTGCCTGAGGGCAATTGGATCTAAATATAAAATCATTGCTTGTAGTAAGAAATTGCGTTAAATCTTTGTTTGAAACCGAAAATTTGTAATAAGAGATTCACCCTTATTACAAATTTATTCCGATTGCCCTCATACACCAAGACGAATACGTAAACAAACTAACAAAATTCAACATTCAGATATCTATCTGGCCAGTGATCGAACCTGGAATCCACTGCATGTCTGTTCCGGCACTGATTCAAACGCTACACCACTGACAACTCTATTTATCTTTCCAGATTAAAGAAGAGTCAGTGTACACCGTTATTCATGTTAGCGTACAGAGAGCGTGCCGCGGGAGCGGTCATACACACGCACTCGCCGCACGCCGTTCGCTGCACGCTGTTATACGATAAGGAGTTTGTTATAACACATCAGGAGATGATAAAGGTAATACTAGCTTAATACTATTCAATACTAGCTATGTCCCGCGGTTTTAACCGCGTTTAAAATACTGTAACTTGACAAATATATATACAATAGTGATAGCCAGCTCTAATTTACCTTTGTAGCAACTGACATTAAAAACTGCGAAGATTTCTGGGTTTTAGAATTTTTTGTTAAGCTTTATAAAATCATATGCCTGTGAGTGTAAGTGCTTCGAACATTACCTAGAAGGCACAGACATACAAACAATTAAACACACAGATAAAAATATAAACAGACACAAAAAAAATAAAAACTGCAATTCTAGCATTAATCTAACTATGAAAAATGTTACTTGAATTTTATAAACGTCATCTTCATTTTTTTTATGTGGGTGAAACCGCGGGCTCAACTATTTTTTTAATAATAACTGAGAGTATTCAAATTCCTTAACATGAAAGACCGAATATTTAACCAAAAAGTGCTAATTTTCAATCAACACTTCTCTCATCTTGCAGGGTATAAAGGACTCTCAACTGGGTCGATACCTCCGCTATGATGAGAAGCTGGTGGTACCCATCATTGAGAACACACCGTTCGAGAAGGACCTTGCGAGTAGCTTGGCTGAAGCGATACACAAGTACCCCGGCACTAGTGCTGTGTTGGTGAGGCGACACGGTGTGTATGTGTGGGGCGATACGTGGCAGCAGGCGAAGACTATGTAAGTACTCGTATGTTGTAATCTCTGTTTTCAAATATTGTAAAGCAGTTATACACCATGGACAGGTTTCCTACAAGCTTCATTATAGACATCAGTCTATTTTACTGTTACCCATCCGAATTCATATTAACGATCCCGACAGCTCTACTATGGCGCCATCCGAAATCTGTGTAAAATGTTAACAACTATCAAGGGATTTTTGAAAACATGCTGCAATAATAATCATGCTATAGAATTATACCCACATTTGATAAAAATTTTGAACATTACTTAGATAACGTTAAGGTAGTTTTTTGCAAAATTTTGGGGGTGGTGCAGAGAGACAAATGAAATGGTTAAACTAGAGAATTATCTTAAAAACATAAACCTGACTGCTTAAAATGAAACTTTAACTTTGGTACCCATACTCATTTGATACCCATACTGTTATGATACAAAAATATTTTGTCCCGTCCCCCTTTTTTCTTAGTTCGTGAGCACCATATTTAAAGATCTGAGACAATTCTAATGACACCTCAGATGTTAAAATTTTGTCAAGCCGTTTAGGCTGTATGGCGTACCAAAGAAATGGACATACATACGTACGCTCGAAAAACATTACCCTTCTTCTGACGCAGTCGAGTAAAAAGTCTTTCAAATTGTATTTTTACCGTTAATCAAGAGGAATGCTAAAATAAATCATCAGCCCCTTCCCCCTCGCCCCTCATTGGCTGTTGACACCTTTGTCTTGAACGATACAATTGTGTTGTCAATTTTAAAACATATTCCTTAATCCAATTTAAGGAGATTACTGATGTCCATGGTCAGCAACACTACGTACCGTATATAAGTCTTTTTTTCTTATTAAGTTAGCAAACGAACATGCCGTCCACCTGATGGTAAGTGGTCAGTATCGCTCACGGATATCTGTAACCAACTCCATATAGAACAGAGGTTTAACCTAAAGTTAATTCCAGATGCGTTACCACCCTTGAAGATTAAGATAGTCGCCTCGTATCAGGTCAGTCGGCATCCACTCCTTACCAACGAAATACATTAACTGCTTAAGTTAGAAATATATATAATGCTGGTCAAACCATACTGATTCCATCACATTGCAAATTAATTTACTTGAAAAAAATAAAGGTTTACAATTGTTACAGGACGGAATGCTATGATTATTTGTTTGAAATGGCTGTGGAAATGAAAAAACTTGGGTTGGACCCTACCTTCAATCCGGAAACTGTAAAAAATGGGAAAACAAACTAACAATAGGTGTCTCAAAATAGTTGTATAAGAATATGTTTTTGTTTAAATAGTTTATTTTTGTAAAATGTTTCAATAAATATTTATCAAAATTAATTCAGGAATGTTTGCTTCCATTTCTCAACAGCTCCGCGAAAATACTTTGCGATATAACATTCACATTTTTAGAACTAGAATTTGTATCTTTTTCGGGTTTAATTGTTTTTCTATTTATACCGTACATACTTGACGTGCACTTTTGGAGAATCAAATCTTTAACGTTATCCAACTCGGCCTTAGATAGAAGATTTGTGTCGGAAAAATTATCGTCTAAAGTTGGTTTTTCGCTTTTAGCCATTTCATATAAAGCCTTTAGATCCAAAGATGATTTGTTCTTCTTCATATATATAGCTTGCCTCCTCTTCAAAACCCTCCTAAGGTCCTCTATGTATGGTTTATTTTCAGCTACTTTCGCATCTATTATCTCGATTTCTTTGTCGTTTAGTTTCGTTAGATCCTCTTCGGCTATATCAAACTCATGTCTGACCCTAGATGGAAAATTGGATATTGCATTGTCTGAAACCATAACATCGTTTTTATAAGCACCAGTACAAAATATTTGTTATTCTATTATGATTTCAATTTAACTGACATGTTCTAAAAACAATTTGTTGACGTTTCAACAACTTGTTTCAAAATATTACAATGGATATGCTAGCATAAAGATGACATAAAGATGCCAGCATACCCATTGTAATATTTTTATATAGCCTAGTTGTCCGAAACTGTTTAACTCAATCAATTACAAAGGCACAAAGATTAGCTATGCTGAAAAATCTGTTGTTTCTGTCCTAAACGTTGATCAGATAAAATATCAAATACTTGTACAATATCACAAAAACAACTTAAAAAAAGCAATTATAAGGCCGGAACTCCATGGTGCCGCCGAAGAAGACCTTACTTTTCGTTAATTTTCGTTAAATTATCTATTTAATATAGCTACCTGCGCGCTTGGAATTTCCAGGTCGGATGGAGAAATAAGCCCTCATTTTCTGAATAGGTTTCACGGCATCGCCTTCAAACACATCGTATTCCATACACACAACCTTCTCGTCCAATCTTCTCAATTCTATATTGTTCTTTTTGAATCTCGAGAACTTTTCCGCGATCACCTTTATACGAGGAACTTCGGATATTCTCATATTCTTCACCACGAATTGAGAGTTTTTGGTACTTTTACCTGCAAATATTTATTATTATAATAATATAAAGTTGTATACAGTGTAATAAAAGATGAGTGTGATACGTGAAGCGCGGTACGATGCGTGAAAGTGCGTATACATCAGACGGCGGCGTAAAGCGGACTGGCGAACGGGGGAATCGAGCGAACGTGACTCGCTGACGGGCGTCGTAGGTAAAGGCGCGCGCGAACGGATTATATAAAGCCGCGTTACAGTATTTTATTTTGTTTAATTTAATATATTTGTAACATTTATTAGACAAAAATATTAATAATCAATCAATAATCTTCTCTGCATGAACTTTCACGTATATCTAACATACTCCTACTGCACAACCTAACTTCTGCACGCAGTATTCAAAAATGGTACCACAAATTTTCGCTTCACGTATAGATACAGATTGTCATTGACCTTAAATTTTTACGCACAATTGATTGAAAATATGTTTGCTTCAATACTTATTAAAACTGGCGGGGTGAAAATACACACGTCCAAAAACCACGTCCACAGTAATATAACATTGTACCCGTTCAGTACCCAGTCAATTAGTACTTAATTAAACGTTGCCCTCGCCACAAGCTAAAATGGCGCTTTCTGATTAGTTTGGATTTAGGCTTTCATACCATGTCATTAGAGATCGTGCCTATATTTCAACGTACTGGTTCTACGCTAAAAGGTGATACAGTGTATACGGTTAGACTAGGAAAGTAGGTACCATTGCACCATCTGTCTCGAGTATGAATCAATTATTGCGTTTATTGCAGTTCTTGCTGTAAATATATGAGTGCCGGCTCAATATGAGGCGATCATCTTCGTCGTCGATTGTAGCAACGCATCTGTGATTGACTTCAGATGGAACCTCTTCTAAAGGTACTCGTCGTTGTGGAAGCGACGCCGAATTATGTGGGATTTTTACCCACTAAAAACCCCCCGGCGGCCGTCCTCGACACTACGAGGAGGACCCCGGGATCTCCGGAGAATCGCAATCTAGATGAACCCCTGTTTGATATCAAATTACTAAGAGATGTACATTTACAACAGTGATCACTTATCATCAGGTGGACTGCATGATCGTTTGCTACTTCAGACTTAAAGTGAATATTACTATTGGCAGTGATAGCCTAATGATAGAAACTCGGCCTTTCAATCAGGGTGGTCCGAGGTCCAAATCTCAGCCAAATACCTCTGACTTTTCGAAGTTATGTGTGTATTGAGATTTAATTAAAACTTACGTTAACGGTGAAGGAAAACATCGCGAGGCAACCAGCACACCTGAGAGTTCTTTAAATTAAAAAAGTACTCAGAGATGTGTGAAGTCTACCAATTCGCACTTGGCCAGTGCGGGGAGCTATGGCCTAAAAGCCCTCTCACTCTCAGAGGATATTCTTGCCCAGCGGTGGGACAATAATCGGTTGATAACATTGTTCAAATATCAGTGACTCAAGGCTTTCTCAATTAGTGAGTAATAAACATAACCAAATTTTTTTTCGCTGCGCTACAACAAGTGAAGAACTCTTTCATCATTCTACTGTAGAACCACAATCGCTGCATCTATTTCTGCCTTATAATAACAATGTTAAATACGATTATATTGTAGCACAAAAGAACAAGAACCGATGTAATGCCTCAACTTATTAAATTTAAATGCAGGTTCTGTATTATATTTTGAAGACGTTTCATTATATTTTATTGTTATGCCTTGTAAGCTTACGAGCTAGTCAGTAGTACTTCATACAACACAACCAAAACAATAATATTGAGCGTCCGTGCTTTAATTCTGTATTGATTTCAGGTCTGATTTTCTGATGATCTTCAGCCATCTCAAATTGTTAGAGTAATAAGGTCGAATATCCCTTGCTTTCGATGGCTGGGTACTTGTTTGAACTGGTCCAATGTTCAATACGATTGGTAAGCACCGGCTATTTGACGTAAAAAGACAGACAAAATCATGTTTGGTCATTACAGTTTATGTAACGTACGTACCATGTTTGTATTTTGTATAATTGTAACATGTTTGCGGTAAAAAACGCATAGGTTCGTTATATGTGTTTACATATTCCGTCCCACCTTAAAGGTGTTAAAACCCTTTGTGCATCAACTCGGAGGCACCACCGCGACACATATTTCTGCCTTATAACAACAGCGTTCAGCGCTGCTGGGTTCCGGTGGGAAGGAAGACATACAAGTCCGAGGCGTTTCAATTTAGTTCTTAAGGAAAGCAACGCATTTGTGGTCGAGATTAGACAGTTCTAATCGTATCTGGGGTTGATAACGGATGTCAATGGGAGATAGTGGCCGCTTACCGTCAGTTGGACTGCAACCTTGATTGCTATTTCCGTATTATAAAAAACAAACCATTTCTGCCCAATAACAGTAGCGTTAAGCGCTATTGTGTTCTAGTCTCAAGGGGTTGGAATACTTATCCGAGGAGACATACTTATCCGTTGTGTTCCAACTTTGTCCTCACGGATGGCAACCCATCGTAATCTTATCTGGGGTTGACCACAGATGTCTATGGGTGGCAGTGATCACTCACCATCAGTTGGATTGCTTGGTCGTTTAATTAAAAGTATATGCAACTAAATATATTCGGTACCGTAAATAACTCGTCCAGAACCGTTTTTTTAGTTTCAACGGCTCTAGCCCAAAAATAGGATTGTGTCATGAAACGCACAAACTTACAATTTTTGACAATGTTTTACATTTCCTATCTAATCACAACAACACGGGTATGATTTATATGGTAAATATGACAGTTACAATATCATGTCATGTCATGATAT
>DWNY01000857.1:0-14300 GCA_018250635.1 Telegonus apastus | reverse complement strand
TGTAATGTAAAAAAAGGAATCACGGATAGTACGTACCAGAATTTGGATTCAAAATTCCACGAAAGCAGGGGAAGCCAATAAATGTCTGCCTGATATGTACTTAGTAATACTGATCTATTACATTTTAATAAATCAGATTATTATCTGTAGTTTCCCGCAAGTAGATGATTGCCGCCTTTTTTTCTGTCAATAGTTGGAAGACGCGAGAGGGTGCGTTCGGAAACGGGACGCTTCGAAGAACTACAGCTGAACGAACTAGGGGGATTTTTCGTAGAATAGAATATGCTAATTTTATACTGAATCACTCTATCATATTAATCTATTAAAGTTAGTGGGGATGTCTACTAAGAAATCAGATTAAATTTTGATAATATTTACCTATAATTTTTTTATTAAGCAATGTACATAAATTGCCTAATGATAACTCCTGTGACCGCAGTTACGTAATGCACTTATTTAGAAATAGATTCTAGCTTTTTAAATATTTATGATTAATATTGCTTTTCTACGTTTACAGGAGTGCTCATATTGTATGGTCTGTCTCCAACCTACCTTTATTTTTCTGCTCCCCGGGTTGTTCCGGGCTGCCAGAGTCGCGGGCACGCGAGGCGGCCCACCTACGCAGCTCCAGTCGCTCGTAGCCGTACCAACCGAGGAGCTCATTCATCGCTGTTTCCGCGAATTCCTGGAAACAAACACATTTTTAATTAGAAATATGTACTTTAATTATGTAGCATATATAGATTTTTTTATAATTATGATGATGTCGCCTCACTGCCATTGTGAATAGCAAGAAGATTAGGATCCGATCCCATGCCTATTGCTATTGAACTACAAATTTCACGTCTATTTAAGATCTTGTTGGATCTATCCATGGCTTTTATTATATTTATTTTTTATTGAATTAAAAGATCGTGGCGGTTCCTTAATCAAACCACATAGACCGTACCCAATCACCGATCGTAAAATTTTAAGTACCTATAGGTAAATCAGCTTGGAGTGTACGGTCAACAGATCAATACTTAAATATTTTTTTAATTTACCTTTCCTACTCTATGTATAACAAATATACAGGCAAGCCCCGCTCTTCCAAGAGACCTGAGAGTACGCATGTGTGGTAGCTAGCGGAAACTGATTTATTATGGTTTTGCTCACTGTATACATTACACTACTACAAACGCAACAACGTCTCCAAAGCGATTTGACTATATACAGGTAAACTTAAAAATTTATCCTGTATATTTCACCATCCCGACATTCCAGCATGCATTTCATATTTAAGCGTTGGCTAGATTCTTAACGTTACTTGCCGCACCAAACGCATTTGTTCCATGCTAATTAGACAGACAAATGCAGACAGCGCAGACGAGCGTCGCATTTCAACAACATAATTTGTTCATAAGGATCCTTCTATAGACATCGCTTACACACGTCGCGGGCCGAAATAAAACTGTTATTTTTAATGTGACACTCAAATATAAGACGATTTGTGTAAAATAAACGATGTCGCCTGACCTCCTTAAGCTCAGATTTTATTGCGATGATCGTGTTAATAAATTGAGAAGAATAAAAAAGAAGCAAATCAACAACAGACGCACCTTACTGAAGAAATATCTGTGTCGCTATAAAAAGACCGTTTGTATTGTGAACTGTAAAATGAATCTAATATTGTAACTTGTATGACGTTTGCTATGTTAAAAGATATTATGTATATATAATAAGAATGTAACTCGCGCTCGCTGTCTGTGTGTCTAAAATTACTTGCCTCCAAGTTAATTGAGGTGCAGATATATGAATCTTATATATCTGCACTTCACGAATCTTAACTTAACACTTAGGCTTTGTTTCATCAAAATCGATCTACTCTATCAAAAATAATTACAATTTAAAATCAAAACCTTAGTGGACTAAATGGCGTTATTGTAAAATAATCACTGACTTACGGACAAATTTCTAAATACAAATGACCGAACAAAGTTCGCTTGGTCAGCTAATAGGAAATAATGCTTGTTTTATGAATTAATAAGCAATCATCGGCAATTGATGATGATGCTCTGATTTCGAGTGACACAGACATCCACAAAAAATGGTATAACACTCTTTCATATTTGCCTCATGTCAAAGGGAATTAACACAGATCACGGTGGATTCACAGATTAGATTTTTAAATCAAACTTTCGTACAATTAACATAGAATCTAGTGATTACATTAAACCCTAAGCTTTTATCTACCGTGAACCATCCCTGGATATCGCTTATCAAGCGTCGACTTGCACTGTCGCTTTGTGTAACCAGAGCCCAATTATCTCAGGCTTCACGCACGTGTAGCCTGACAGCAGTACCTCATGAAGCTACACAAATAATACTTGTCGTAAACATTAATTCTTTTTAATGAATTGCAAAAATCAAACGGACATCTATTATGTTAACATGGACATCTGTAACCTCAAATTGGATTTCGTACTTTTCATGCACAAATAAATAAAACTCGTAAAAGTTGAGGTGGAACTTCACTCATAGTTGCAAATAGGTAAATGTAAAACCTTTCCGCGCCATATTTAAAATTAAAGTTTGTAGAAACCTAAAGGTGCTAAAACCCTGTGGGTCAACTCCGGCGGTGCCAATGCCGCATCTGTTTCTGCCTAATATCTATTTATTAAGCCCTACTATTTTTTGGTTTGAAGAGTGTGGTAAGAGGGAGATACTTACAGAAAACGTTACGGTGGACTTTAAGTCAGTGTGAGTGTATGCTCATTACTGCAATTAAATAAAGAAATAAACAATAAAGTTTCCTCGAACATAAATCTAAATGTATTTATGAACACAACCTTATAATCCTTAATGACCAATACAAAAATAAATACCTAGATATAGGATATCAAGCACGGCTTTGTGACAATATTGGTAAATGTAATCAGATCCCAATTAAATTATCTTTGGTCATCACATTTCATCTGCACAATGTAATAAGCAATAAATGTGGACAGTCATTTTAATACAAATGAAACGAGAAAAAGATCTGATTTTTAATTGATGTGTGGGTGATAACATTCGGTCCGACTATTTAGTGTTTCTGTGGGCGTAAGATAGATTTATATTGTGTATAATGCGCCTTCAACACCGATTGTTTTTTGTAAAATTTTACTAGAGTTCACAATCAAATTGAAAAGTGTGGACGCAAATGAATTGTGGGAAAAGGGATGAAATTATCGCAATATTGATTCTTGAGCGCTACAAGCTTTTAAAGTCATATACGGTAAAAGAATATTATAAATTAGGTACATGAATCTTATGCACTGCCCTAGCATAAAATTATTATTTGTTCACAAAAATATTTTTATAGACATTTATTTAATGTGTACAATCCACCACCATTTCGAAAGATGTTTTCACGCAACGGAAGAAACGGACGCAAGAAACTCTATACATGTGCTTAATTTGCATGCATCTCTAAAATTAAAAATATGTATAATGTTAACATAGAGTTACCTTTACGTAATTATTTATTATGTAATTAAAGTTACGTTCCGTCAATAATTTTATTGACCTCTACCAAAATGAATATCAGCGAATCGCGGCTGGCTTTAGCAAGTAGCTTGCTTTTTTCCAAATCCCAATCTTCTGTGTTTTTAATATTCTGAATATTATATACCATAAAAGCAGCACTAGCTCTCTGACATACGAGTATTGTACAGCCTAGCTCGCCACAGATTAATTATTTGCAAGGCTATCAGTTTGTCTAAAGCCAACACTTCCCGTGACCAGAGATAATTGGGATCTTGTTACTTACAACGACTGTCCGACACTGAAGGGATGAGGTTTAGGTGGCAGACAGTGTTGATAGGTTTAGATAGTGGTATTGGTGGTACTTTGACATCGATAGCTACCACACCTATTGCGAACTATCGCCCAGATCAGTGGTTCTTAACCGGTGGTCCCCGGACCACTGGTGATCCCGGGAAGCATCCATAGCTATCTGCGAAGCCATTCAAAAAATAAAAAAAATAGGAGTCGATATGACAGCCAAGTAGCGGACGGAGCCGCGCTGCGACGAGGAACGCGAATGAAATATTTTTATTAATTTTCAATTTTTATTTTACTCTACATTGCTCATACCTTTAAACAGTTGGTGGTCCATGGGTAGACATCAATTTTGTGACATGGTCCTCACTAAAATGTTAAGAATAATTGGAGTAGATGGTTACTGCGTTTTCCCTAGCGGTAGCATCATAAATGTCCGTAAGCGGTAGTGGCTACTGACCATTGAGTGGACTGCACTGAAATCTAGAACTGCTACGCTAATTGCTTATTAAAAGTAACCACAATAGATCCACTGTGTTTTTTATGTTATGGTAGTAGCAAACGAGCATGCAGCCCACCAGGTAAGTGGCCACTGCCGCCCATGGATGTCTGTAATCAACCTCAGATATGATCACAGTCCTACCTGATGTCGGCCACAGATGCGTTGTTGCCCCCGAGAACTAACTTGGAAGCCTCGAATAAGTATGTCTCCCTTAACACACCCTTCAAACCAGAACACAGCAGTGCTATATTTACTTATAAGGCAGAAATAGGTGTGGCAGTGGAGCCGCCGGAGTCGAACCACAAAGGGTTCTACCACCTTCAAACCTTGTTCACCACATCACACACCTTAACTTTTTTGTTTGAAAAATGCTACTTGTAAAACTGATTTTAAAATATGTTATTAGAATTTAGGCTGCGATCACACCAAACATACCATCGTGTGCGGTAACTGTAAGCTCCAGTGTAAACATGAAATCTACTACAATTTGAATGGAAAAGAAGCGTTAAGCTGCGTACACACGCGACGATTGACACTATATTTGCTTTGAACACTGTCTTAGTCTTAAGTTAGGTTAGGCAATTACCAACGTGTTTACCGATTATCTTTCAGTACTTATATTTACCTAAGATTGTTTTAAGTAGTCCGAAAATATTTCCTGTATTGCAAATAATGGACAATGATGAAACAGTGAAACTGACCATAACCACGTTATAGATACCTAGATGTTACTAAAAAACTATAGTTAAATCCTCCATCAAGCTAAATTTTGCAGCGTAAAGCGCTTTATGTAACTGGAGTCCAATTATGTACTGGTCACTTCTTCTGTGAGCGCTTAGCCTTGGAAATAATTAATCCATGGAGAGCCAGGTTATACTGTGCTCGTATGTCAAAGCCTTTAGTAATGAAGGTCCTTAAAGACGTGTCATGTGATCTCAAAAGCTTTGATCACAAAGGGAGTAAGGTTGTTCATTATTCGAGTTACATGTCGTTTTTAATAGAAACGGTAAACACGAGACGAGATTGACTATGTGTATTTTGTACGTTATTTTTTGTGTTTGCGCTGTTGGTGTGAATTAATTGTATTTCTTCAAGATAATTACAAACGTCTGTTTTATAGGACTTAAGTAGTTAACGAGCATGGGTTCAGTCTGATAATGATCACTGCCAATAGACATTGTAACTCAAAATAAAAGGGTTTTATAGTAGAATAGTTGCATTATAAGCGTATACATGATACATTTTTCAAGTGAGCGTGGATGGCGAAATCCAAATCTATACGAAATATATAAAAATCTGAAAAAAGCTACGAGGCCAATTTAGATAAAACTAAAACTTAGAATTTTCAAAAATCTCTCACCCTATCCGGGTATCGAACGAGTTTATTTTGAAAAAGTCACACTATGTTATTGTGTCATCCGATAGTGTTACCTATAGGGAACAAATTCTGGAAACCGACAATACATGTCAAACCAAAGGAAACGGGTCATTTTTTTTCATACATCCCTCTCTGTGCCTTAACTAACAAAGTCTTCGATACTAAGTTGAAAACCGTGTAACTAAAGTTCAAAATTGAACAGAAGTAAATTTGTTTTCATAAAACAAATGCTGGCTACCGCTGTAGACTTGCAAGTTTCAATTTACGCGTTACTAACGCAATAATTATCGCCTCAATACTGAAATCACGATATCCCGAAACCCGAACGCCGCGGCCGGATGCTGCAGGGAAAACTGCAACACCGCAAGCTAGGGATGGGACAGTGGGAAATTGAATTTCGAATGTTTTTTTTTAATATAGTTTTCACGGCTTTGGCGTCTTGACTTTCACCCGATCTTTATCAATTTCTTAATTTAGTTATTTAATTTTGCAATTATCTTTTATATTGAAATCAGAGAACGACTGCGTACAGAGATAAAACACGAAATTAAGTACTTATTATAAACATACATAATAATTATAAATATTCACTTAAATACCTAATTATAATTATTAATATTTTTATTTTGTTTCGGTCTTTAAACGCATTGTTTTTAAATTGTATTTTTTGCAGTCGGGTTTTTGATTTTGTAATCTTTTATATTCGATCGTCTTCAATAAATTCAAAACTTATTAAATTGATGTAAATATAACACATATTAGAGTAGTTATGTAATCATTTTGCTTAATTTTATATAAGCAGCCGAAGTCTAGCGACTTTATCATGCTACTTGCTAATCATTATAATGAGCATAATTCAAAGCGAATCAAAGACAATGTAAATAGGTATCGATATACTTTTCAGTGAAAACAGAAATATAAATAAGTGATCTATTTTCCCATCCCTAAACCACCCCCATTATACTGCTTTTGCCGTATCAAACATTTCGTTACCACATGCGGCAAACGATGAGTCGGATCTTTGCGAAGCATTAATTAATGTATTTATCGAGTATTCGAAAATCATATTCGAATTTCAAATACAAATGGAGGAAACTCTCATCAGGTTTGTTCGCCATTTTGCTGAGATAATTTAATTAATACTCTGTTATATGACTATGGTAAGCTGCGTATGGTTTACGTTGATTAAAGTTCATACCTATTAGTTAACATTGTATTATAATAGCACTGACAGCGACGATGCTCTAAACTATGTAAATTATAGTTATGGAAGTAGCAAACGAACATGCAGCCCATCTGATGGTAAGTGGCCACTGCCGGCCTTGGATATTTGTAACAAACAGATAAGATCACAGTCTTACCTGCAGTCAGCCATAGATGCGTTGCTACCCATGAGAACTAAGTTGGAACGCTTCGAATAAGTATGTCTTCATCACCACAGCCTTCAAACCTGAACACAGCAGTGCTTAGCACTGCTGTTATAAGCAGAAATAGGTGTGGCGGTGATGACGCCGGAGTCGAATGACAAAGGGTTCTACCACCTTCAAAATCGATATCCCGAATCGATATTCATAATGAAGTCTGCAATGTCAGTGCTTGAGTATACCTTTAGCTTTCTCGAACTTTAACCGAATGGGAGTTTTTTGGCCAAAGGTGGTTGAAACCGAGGTCGAAATTTCGGTTTACTGTTTATTATGAAGTAATTACAAAGAAAGTGGATCTAATAGATATTTTCTTCTTACATCCAATATAATAAAGGAATTAAAAGGTTCCATTAATATAAAGTGCAAATTACCAGCGTGGGTGCAGTCTGGTGTCAGTTGACGCTCCCACCGTTAATATATTGGACGTCGGAGTAATGAAGACACTGCTATTTTATATTATACCTAGTCTAACTAGACCCTGAGATTTTATATAATAAAAAAAATAGCAGTTAACCTGACGTTAATCAATCCTTGGATATTTGTAAACTGTTTCATAAAAAATGATATGTTGCTATACTTTGATTAAATGGAATGTTGTTATCAGGCACGATTTGAGGTGGCGGTGGTGCTTACAGAGGATCACGATGGGATCTACCTCGAACATCTAATTAGGTAATACGCTAAATAGGTATTTAGCGTATTACTAGAGCGGAGCGTAATATAAACGTATCGTGTATCGTTACTCGAGCTTATAATTTAACGAATGTTCTGTAAAATAATTGCGGGTTAATGCAGCTTACATTAACTAGGTCTTTGTTTTTTTATATTATATAGAAATGGCATACAACTGTTGGTAAGTGGTCACTGCCGGCCATGGACACGTGATCAACCCTAGAGAATACTATCTGAGCTCGACCAAAGATGCTTTGCTACCCCTAATTTGGAACGCCTCGAAACTCTCGGATAATTATGTAAATAACGGCAGTGTTAAGTGCTGTTGTTTCTAGCTTTAAGGGTGTGGTAATGTAGACTTGCTTATGCGAGTCGTTGGAACTTAGTCCTTTGGTCAATCTCAGGTAGGACTCTTATTTTATCTGTGGTTGATTACAGATGAAAAATTACCAACAGGTGCACTGCAAGCTCCTTTGTTCCATCCATGTTATAAAATAAAATAAAAAATAAATTAGGAAGAATAGTTTAGTATTAAACTAATAAAAATGACATAGTCATAAGAAATGACTCTTATACTAATCGAAGGACTTCATGTACGATTTGAATCCTATTTGAGTTTGTTTGCAGTTGTCCCTATGAGCCATTTACAGCCTCGGACATGGTCGCTCGCCTTCAATTTCATAAAAATGTAACTTAATAAACACAATTTAGCTCTACGGATACATCGTACGGGCTCGGCTAGTTGTTCGGGCAAACATATCGCATGTCGCCACCCGAGCTCATAATTTACCTAATGCTCTGTAAAACGATCGCGCGCTAATGTTAGCGGAAACATACGGGCAGTATGTACAAAATTTCCACCCACATAAAGAAAATAAGGTTCTCATACAAATGGACTATGGACTTTATTTATTTTACATAGCTAACCTCTGCTATACTTTTGACATGAATTTAAGACTTAGAATATAACTTACTGTAGCAGTATTAAAGAGAAATTAAGTGTAGTATAAATCCAACCATTCATTAGCCGTTTAAGGTCCACTGCTTCGTATAGGCCTCTCCTAATTGATGCCACTACAAAATCCTCCAAAATCCAAGTCATCTGTCCACTAGGTCGGGTGGAGACCTGTGCTCTTTCGCCTAAATATGGTCACGACTCGAAGACCTCTTCGCCATCGGTTATCAGTCTTTCGATCGACAGTTTAAGAAGTACCTATTTGATGTCCCACAGAAGTATTAAACATTAGTTTAATTAATGTATTACAAATAACTGACAGATATAGTTTAAAATCATGCGATATTCAGTACCTAAATTACCAATTACTATTTAATTAACCAACTCACTACGTTAAATTTACATTAAATCTATCAATCCTTTCTATTATGATAGTACATTTGTTAGACAAATGTTTTAATTTTACTTAAGAACTGTATTAATAAAGTAGGTATATCATATATTTCTATACCATGCCAGAGGGCGGTGCCCAAACATATCACGTGTCAGGGAGAAGTCGACCTTATAATTTACGTAATGTAGGCATTGTAAAATGATCTTGGACTAATAGTGAAAACAAATTAATATGAACGTTAAGTAGCATGTAATATGAGGTGCTACTGTATTATTATGTCTTTTCGTTCATTGAAGATACAATTCTTTGGTGCGTTTGGAAAATCAGATCGATTTTTTTCGTATTGGACCAATTTGCTCGTCGATGTAACAAATGGAGATTCAATCCATTAGACCTTTAAGGGCCACTGCTTGACTGGACTCCCTTATTAGGGAGTTTGAAAGTAGTCACCGCGCTTGGCAAGCATGTTGGGACTTAGTTATCTTTTTGTTTCTTTTTCATATTATTGCATTGTTATCGGTCCTTGATAAGTATACAAAGTTTCAAATTAATCCGACGTTTTAAAGTCGGTCAAATTCACGTGCAAAGTTTCCGTTACATACAAACATACGACCGAAAATAAAATAGCGTGTTTTCTTTAACTTTGGATTTTTTTTTAGTTTCTATATTCGAGTTTGCTACAGCTTCCAGCTAATAGGTAACATCTAAAAAATTTCAATTACTTAAGTCTTAAGTGTAAACACTGCAAACTGTAACTAGGGTCACTAAACTACTAATTATAAAATCGCTCATAAACTATCCAGAATGTGTAAAATCGTGCGTCTTCTTGCACCGTTGAGATAATTTATACCTTCCTCTTCGCATGAGTAACGTAGCGTAATAAAAATAAATTTACAGAGTTATATTTACGTTTCCACGTGCATTCACGTAAATAACTGCGACTACGTAGTTTTGTTAGGTTAGATTATGTTTTTTGTTATGGCCATCATAAAGTGAATTGCACTAGTTTTACGTCAGAAATGGAGCGGGGTATAACTAGTGCATTTTATATTATATCTTATATCTTATCATCCTTTCTTTTTACCCGACTGCGTCAGAAGAGGGGTAATGTTCTTCGAGCGTATGTATGTAACTATGTATGTCTTTGGCACGCCCCACAGCCCAAACGGCTTAAGGGATTTTAACATATGAGGTATCGTTAGAATCGTCTCAGTTGTCAACGTAACATAGGCTATACAATTTTAAATATGGTGCCTGAGAACGGAGCATAAACGTGGGATGAGATAAAATATTTCTGTATCATAACAATCTATCTATAGCTATCCAATGAGTACCTATGGTTTTTAAAATCAATTCATTTTAAGCGGTAGGCTTTTTTTGTTTAAAATATAATCCTCTAGTTCCTTTATCAAATTAATGTTGTAGGCATGCAGTGCACGCAGAACATGTTATAATCATTCACAAATGGGTAGATTCCAAAGTAGGTAAGGTAGGTAAGTAGGTCCAATAATTCTATTGTGTATCCTCAAAACACCTGCAACAGAACCAATGTTGTAGTTATAATAGTTTGAAATATGTGGAGAGACAGAGAAACTTACAAGAGGCGTTCCAACTTAGGGCGAAAACTATCAATGACGTAAAAATCCATAACACGTCGTGTTGTGATTTTTCACGAATCGCCTTGTAGCATCTTACGATGTTATGACGTGAGTTTGTATTTTCACCCGTAATCCTCATCCTCAGATAGGTCTCTAATAATAATATTTCGACGACCATTACGACCATCAGATGTTATCATCGTAATAAGAAGTCCACGACCATCAGTTTTTCAGCAATTCGCAAGTTCGATTCACCAAAACTGAATGATGAAGATGATGGTGATAAAAATTCACTCCCATCATCACATCATCATATCAAGATACAGAATACCTTGATAATATTCAAAACCTCTCGAAAGTAAAACATAATTATGGCCATTATAAATCTGTTCTAACCCATTATACTTGTAGTGGTAACCAGAGCTATCGTCACCCGATAGCCGAAGTCTCAACTATCGTAGAAAGGCAACACTTGGGAAGCGGATACTCCCTCGTTGCATCATCAAATAAATTGTTATGGAATAATTTTGAAAAATATAAAGGCTATTTACTTAAGTAATATATCTTATATTCGCTATCGTCAATGCGATCAACTCCAAATTAGATCAGTCTTCAATGTCTTACCTGAGGATGGCCACAGATGCTTTTCTACCCCTGAGGACTAAGTTGGAATGCCTCTGATAAGTATGTCTCCCTTACCACAACCTTCAAACCAGAAAATAGCAGCGCTTAACCCTACTGTTATTACGCAGAATGTGGTGTGGTGGTGGTGCAGCCGAGGTCGAGCCACAAAGGGCTCTACCACCGTTCAACAAAATGAAAATATATTGATTACTTGACCCTTCAGGGGTGAATAATCAAAATTCGTTTTAGTTAGACAATTAAGAAACTTTGTAAAAGATTCCTGTTATAGAATTTCCTTCTGCGCTTCTTCTATGTAGCAAAACAGTCAAAACATCTGAAGTGCTGGTAGGTTATTGACAAATTATTCAGTAAGACATTCAGTGATCTAATTTAGTTGTTAGATTTACATATCATATTTGTAAATGATTAAATGGCAGCAAAATCTACATGTTACGAATTTTGTATTCAAAAAATGTGACGGCCAATAATGAGATCAGTCTGTTTGTTTCTTAAGGTAACATTTATCTTATATCTTAAATTAACCATTACTTCGTTAATAACGTAACTAGACTCCCAGAAACCCGATATTGAGCTATCGGTCGAAATAGGCAACAGTGCAGTGGTCGTTCTCAGAAAGCTATTTTCGGAGTCATTCATAACTAGCGTTTTATGGGCGAATTAGTCGCTTTCCCTTCTTAATTACTTGTAAAACTGGGACAATATTATTAATAACGACTGTTCTCACTCGTACAATGACTACAGTTCGTTATATTATAGGTACCACTCATTATAAATACAATGCTGACGTTTTTTTAGTTCTTGATAAACTTTTGAGACGTAAAAAAATGTTTACTATACTTTTTCACCCGTATGAAATAGTTTTAGTTATGTAATACTTTTTGATTTTTTGTTTTATCATTCAACTATTTAAAATATATAAAGTATATTTCATTTTAAAATCTAAACATTTTATTCCAAATTGATTTTTACTTAGTCCTTTTAAAGCGTTTTGTTTAAGGAGATGAAGTCATAATCATATAATTATCTTGTCCATAAAATTTCCTGTCGCTTGCCTTATTCTAAATCACGTGAAGCTGAACCTACTTAATTTTCCAAAGGAATGAGATTTTTTTCGTAAAGTCTAAAATATTTTATCCATATCACGGGTCTCCTCTCAGAGAGAATCTTAGGCCATAGTCTACCGCGCTGGCCAAGTACGAATTGGTAGACTTCACACACCTTTGAAAGTTTTTTATCTTTTTTATCTGACATGCTCATTTGCTACTTCATTATAATTAATAAAAACGTGACAGACACATTCCATGGCAGACATGGTAATATTTTAATAATAAAACTGTAAACAAATATATACCTACCTACTTATATATTTTTTTGTTTTCGAGGGTGAAACCTTCAAAAGGTTGCCGTAGAAGCGACGCCGACGAGGGAGGTTCAGTGGCCCTCATCATCGCTGTAAAGAGGACTCTGAGATGTCCGGAGGAACGCAACCGGAGTCCCCTTAGCGCGTTGGCCCATCGGACTCCACCCGGATGAGCCACTTAGCTCATCCCACTATCTGGTGTTTAAGACAGTATGCGACCACACATACCGCCGTCTTTGCCGTCTTTGGTCGGGCGGTTTGAGCTCTTAATATTGCCGCCCGCAAGCCCGGAAGCCCCCTTTTAGTCGCCTCTTATGACAGGCCAGAGATACCGTAGCCCAACAAAACTTATTTATACCTAATTTAATACTATCCCACGCTGTATCTATCGGAATATTGTAAAGAATAATATGATTTTATATGTCGCATTTCAGAAAAAATACATTCCAAAAATTATGGTCAATGTTCTCTTTCATTTCAGCTGAAATCTGAAATCTTCGAGATTATACTAACATGCGCATATTGAAAGTTTTATTTTCCCATGAAAACGTACTAAATACTGAAATATGAAAACACATAAATGAAATCCGTCTTAGTGTTAAGCTCTACATGTAAGTTTTCACTACAATCGAATATATTTAATATACATATACGTGAGTTTATATTAAATTTACCTTTGCTTGGAGGGATCAGGTCTGGATTACTATCATCTGGGGACGTCCGCTTTTGTACTGGTTTCTGAACCTTTGCTGGCTGCGTTGCAACTACAAAATTCAATTATCTTAGTGTAAAGTTCCGGATAAAACAATATTATGTAACAGAAAATTCATTTCTATATTAAAGCGCTTATTATTAAAATCTTTTCAGATATACTGCCAAACCGTTACAGATTCCTATATCATTAAAGTATTGTCGTTAAAATATTTTTAGATCTACTCTAAATTTGACATGATTTCTTATATTAAAGTGTTTATCGTTTCCCATTACTATCGGCAATTTAGATTTTGAGTAAATCTAAAATATTGAAACGTTTGATTTTTATTTATGTTAGCAGTCATATAGTATTTACCTTCGTAATCCCTTGATCGACGTCGTAATCTCGTTGCAATTAAAGCTAGGCACAGGATGGTCGTTATGGTGACCACAGCTCCCAATATACCACCGACGGCCCAATTTATTTCCCAGCCTTCTTGTGCTTCTGTGTAAACAATAAATTAAATACATTATTATTGTCATGGTTGTAGAACGCTTTGTGGTGACTCCGGTGACCCTGGTGGCACCACCATCACACCTATTTCTGTGTTGTAACAGCAGTGTTAAAGGGTGTGGTAAGGTAGAAATACTTATCCGAGGCGTTATAACTTAGTCCTCAGGGGTGGAAACACATCTGTGGCCGATCTCTGTGGGACTGTGATCTTATCTGGGGCTGATTATGAATGTCCATGGGTGGCAGTGGCCACTTACCATCAGGTGGGCTGCATGCTCGTTTGCTACTTCTATTACAGAAAAAACGACCAACTAAACAACAAAAAAAGTTATTGATCGCGTGTTGATAAATAGTGAGGTATAAC
>DWNY01000856.1:0-14304 GCA_018250635.1 Telegonus apastus | reverse complement strand
AAATTTGCCTGCACTCCCTTCAACTTTGTTTGCTAAATTGCCGGAATACGGATAGAGTTACCATTTAAATAAAAATATAAATAATTAGTCTTAAAAACCGTATTTCTTACCACATAGTTGAAAATTAAAAAAAAACTAAGCAAAATCGAAATTTTCTAATGTAAAGAAAATAGGCAAAATTGTGATTAGATGGCAAAGTTACAGCGTTTTACGGTACGTCGTCGTCAACCCATTATTGACCCGCAGCTGGGCTCGGGTCTCCTCTCGGAGTGAGAGGTCTTTTAGGCCATAGTCCACCACGCTGGCCAAGTGCGAATTGGTAGACTTCACACACCTTTGAGAACTTTTTTTTTGTGAAGAACTCTCAGGTATGCAGGTTTCCTCACGATGTTTTCCTTCACTGTTAAAGCAAGTGATAATTAAATTCTAATACGCACATCACTTCGAAAAGTCAGAGATGCGTGCCTGAGATTTGAACCTCGGACCCTCTGATTAAGAGGCCGAGTTTAACCATTATTCTATCACTGGAAATTATTGCCACTACACAAAAGGCATATCATTTTTATAAGTTACTAAAAGTATTTATTACTTTCATCGGGACCCAAAGAACCGGGGAAGGTAAACGAAGCCTGCGTCAGGGGACGACAAAATTTTGTGTTGATGTTTTTTACCCATCACATAGTCACTTTGTTGGATTTGGAATTTTGTATTGTAATGGAAAAAAGGCAATTTTTCACCGGTTCGAAAAAAATGTTGACATGCGGCTGAAATTAACTTATCTAAAAAAACTGTAATGAATTTGTTTACATACATTTTGAATTTTCCTAGGAGCAAAATGTACTTGACATAGTAGAAATACCTAAAAGCAGAGGTCATCCGATTCTGATTATGAAACAATGTGATTAGTTATTAGATAAGATTAGTTTTACGATAATAACTATTTGTTTTTAAATGATAGAGTGTAATTGATTGAGATATGCATTATTGTTAACACGTAACAATAAATTAATGTTCCGTGATTGTCAATAAATAAGTGTATGTGAAACAGAAGCTTCTCAAAATAAAATTTCAGTTTAAAAATACCGCACAATCACCAAGAATATCTTATGAATAGCAAATAGTAGGAAAGTTATGGATTATGTATGGTTTAATGTCAAAATAGCCTAAGCTCTTAGCTTAGCCAAAGCAGCAAGTGTAACAAAATTTCAATAATAAAAACGTTTGGCCTGGCCTTCTATATTTTAGACAGGTCAGAATAACCAAGGATGTTGGTAGGAGCCAAGGTTAGCGATCTGCCATCGATTACCGTGGCAGTCGCACGCAAAACTCCTTGCTACCCTTGACACAGAAACGGTCATTGTAGAGCCATATGTACTTTACACCCGAAATATGTAGGCCAAGACGGGAAAATATCGCTCCCCAGCGGAAATAGATGTCGTTAGCACAACCCTCGAGGTTGCGGTCTTTTTTAGTTAATGACGAATGATCTACGCAAATTACGTATAGTCTTCTCTAAGATGATACTCCGATAAGTTGAAGATTTTTTTATAAGATTAATACGCAAACGAGTGGCATCTATTCGATGGTAAGTGGGCACGGTCACACATTGACCTCTGTAACCAACTTCTTTTGGGGTTTTATCACATATGCCGCCCACAGACATCTGTAATCAATCTCAGATAAGATCACAGTCCTATCTGAAGTCGGCCACAAATGCGTTGCTGCCCCTAAGGACTAAGTTGAAACGCCTCGAATAAGTATGTTTCCCTTACCCCACCCGTCAGACCAGAGCGCAGCAGCACATAACACTAGAAATAGGTGTCGCGATGGTCGCCGGAGTCGCATCACAAAAGTTTCTACCAATAACCTTCAAGTGTACCCGACGCCGTGGGAGCGACGCCTAGTTATGTGGGATTTCTACCGCACTAAAAACCCCCCCCCGGTGGCCGTCATTGGCACTGCACGGAGGACTCTGGTAGAACACAACCGGAGTCCTTCGAGCGCGATGCCCCAACGGGCTGCATTGGAGCTCATCGGAGTAGAGCCCGTTGGCCTGTCTGGTGTTTACGACGGTATGCGATCACACATACCGCCGTCCTTCCTGGGGTCGCTGGATGGACGGTTTGAGCTCCCACTCTTGCCACCCACAACCCCCGAAGCCTCCTTTTAATCGCCTCTTACAACAGACAAGGGATACCGTAGCCCATTTTGGTCCCGGGACTACAGGGACAAGGCGTCATGTACCTACGGCACCAGTTAAATTGAAAACCGTTATATTACTTTTCTAGAACAGGTGCGTTGGTTAGTTTATTAAACAACGTTAAATGAAATAAGTCCCAGTTAAGATCCTAAAAAAAATGTTACTATTGATGATTGTGCTGAAGAGGTGATTATTGACACCTGAGATGAAACTCGGATCACATAAGAATCCTATCTGAGGTCGACAACAGATGCGTTGATGAACCCTGAGGTTTAGATTGGAACGACTCGGAGTACGTATGTCTTCCTTGCACTATAATAGTTTTACAACCAAGCAAACTTACATGATTGTGACTGAAGTCATTACGTAAATATAATATTCCAAGGCCGTGCGGAGTCCAATCTATGTAGTATTTAATAGATTTGTTCATTGTGATTTAAATCTAGCACTTTGAGAGGAGATTTGTACCATCCGGAATAATATGTAATTATGATAATGATTCATATTATCACTACACAAGTGTAACGATAAAGTAATGAGCGTGTAATGAGTACAAGATAAAATCTTTAAATAACTTAAATCACGTGTCAGTATTATGGCGACCCGCGTGGCGGAGCGGTCACCATAAATGTCTGACATGCGGTGGTTACCGCGATCGATCTCCGCCAATGATAAATTTAGGTTCCCATCTGGGTCTGGGTGTTTATGTATTCGCCTTTGCGTGTCCATGGCACACACAGGAGAAAACCCTAATATAAGGATGAGAGTATAGAAAATATTGTTATCATATTATTATGTTCGTATATGTTATTGAAGTTATTTCCCGAAGCAGCTTAATGCAAATGTTTATGGATGGAAAATGGCATACTATTGTCCCAAACAGGTTGTCGAGGTCTATTTTTACCCGACTGCGTCAAATGGAAAGTAATGTTTTTCGAACGTATGTATGTCACTATGTATGTATGTCCATTTCTTCGGCACGCCCCACAGCCCAAATGGCTTGATGGATTTTAACATATGAGGTGTCGTTAGAATCGTCCCAGTTGTCATAGTAACATAGGCTATACATTTTTTTTAATGGTGTCTTCAAACGGAGACAAAAGAGGGGGAATGGACCAAATATGGCTATCAAATGAGTATGGGTTTCAAAGCCGTCGCATTTCAAGCAGTCGGGTTTTTTATTTTTATGAAAATTCTCTAGTTTAGTTAGTTAGTTCTAGTTATCAGGTACAATGTCTTATCCGGCCCAATTACGTACATTAAATTTTATAATTGAATTAAATTGTATAGGTACTTTTAAACCGGTGATGCAAGCAGCCTTCATAGGACCACCTCAAGAGATATTTTGGACTTTTGTTTTATCTTTAATCTATACTTTTGGGGCATTCCTCTTTTGTTTATTTCAGTTTTAACAACTTATTTACTTTTTATATACATAATATCTTATTATTGTCCTCAGTTTATTTCATAATTCTACGCGTCTGTCAGTTTTGATATTTCAGTGAATACACAAACTACAAAGCTGTACACGACTTAACACAAGTGTAATTTCTCGAGTAACCTGCATTATATGATCGATTTTCCATGGTTTCGTTTATGTAACATGCGATAGTGTTAATTTATGCACTGGCCGAGCGGGTGCGTACTGAGGCTTGAGGCACCGTTTCCTTTGCGACTTCTTCCGTTCATATTAATCATGTGGGACACTGAAAAGGTCATGGAATAAACTAAAATAGTCTCCTTTTTATCTTATCTTTTATAACGTTAGTTAGATATTTTATAATGAATTGTTCTGAGGTACTAAAACTGGATGCTATAGACATTTTTACGGTTCCGTAGGTACTCAAAAGGTATAATTTTAATGTATTCGATATTTTTAATATGAATTTTTCCGAGGTCTTATGAATTTATCTTATCTTTTATAAAGTTAACGTGTTAGATATTTTCGTCATGAATTGTTCTGAGGTACTAAAAGTGGATGCTACAGACATTTTTACGTTTCTGTACCCAAAGGGTAAAAACGGAACCCTATTACAAAGCCTCCGCTGTCTGTCCATCTGTCTCAGAGCTCTATTATCTTACAGCAGTTTTGTACCTATCGTTTCCAGTTCGAGGGGTGTAGTAAGAAAGATTAACTAAAATATGCGGAGCCTTATAGCCCTTCAGGGCTATTTTTTTATATTTGCTGTTTATAACAAGGCATTTGCATCATCTATTACATTTTAAAAGATTGGGTTCACAATCATTCACATTCATTAGATATCTGTCTGGCCGGGGATCGAACCCGGAACCCACTGCGTGTTAGACCACGCGGGTGATTAATATTATTAACATGAATAATGTTTACTCGCATGTGCGTATATCCGTAATTTAAGTCTTTTTATAAAAATTCGCTCATTAAATAACAGTAGGTACTATTTGTCTGATGATTTGAATAGTATTGTAAATTTCTGTTGGCGACGGTGACCACTTATTGTCTGATGTCTGAAGACCATGATAAGACTATGATAAGTAATTAAAACCCTTATGGTAGGTACCTAAGCAATGAATATGCGTTATGGTAACTTTTCTAAATATTTGAACCAGTACTATATTAAAGAGGTACATAAAAAGTCCGTTATAATTTTCATATTAAGTGGTAGAATTCGCTTGGTCGACAATTACCACCGGCCTTCAGACTCATTGCCAGAACTATTGGGAACACTCGATTTTATGGTTTAAAAATAGAAACACTAAGAAAACTATAATAACTAAGTTACTTTGTTTCAATGAAACTTTCACTGTAACGTTTATTCACATTGATGACACTCTAATTTTTGAGAAATAATTATTATTTTAAGTGCATTACTATGTCGAATGTATCGACAAAACCTTGTAGACTACTTGCATATAAATAAAATTGAAGTGTCTGTTTGTAATGTCAAAATAACAACTTTTTACTAAATGCATAAAGTATAAACGGTTCCATTAACAAAAATACAATTTAAAAATAATTTGCCTGTCAGTCTGTTAGGCTGAAGTAATCTTCTAAAGGGCTGGACCGATTTTGACGGGACTTTCACTGGAAGATAGCTGAACGCCTAAGACGTAACTTTAATTTTCGAAAAAGCACTGGCGCGCGCCTCAAGCACAAGCGACCGCCGTCGCGTTAATGTCAGTTGCTATTAGGCAGACATTAATGTATGCCTTTTTACGTCCGAACGCGGTTGAAACCGCGGGGATCGGCTAGTACAATATTACTATAATCTTTTTATTTAGCCTCTTAGTGAATGTTTTAAATATTTCTATTCGTACTCATTAATGTTTTATGAGGGATAGAATCTATAGAAATATAGAAATTTAGAAATCAAATTTTGTAGATACAACAGTATCTTATTCGTTAATCAATACGTAGTAATTTTATTAACTACATAACTTATGAATGTATAAAGTAATGTCTCATAAAATGTCATGTTTATTTTAGCTCATTATAGGGGTTAACACTTATTGTAGTTTATTTGTAATGTATAGTGATTTGTAGTTGGTTTTATTATATAATCAGTTATCTAGTTAAATGTCCGTGCGAAAAAATGTGACATTTAATAGATGTACAGAAATTAATTATAACTTTTATATTAAAATGTTTCACTTATCTAAATATCTAAATTTATCTCTAAAATACTTTTAACTGTCAAACGCATGCGTTGATGTTTTTTGGACGCGACACTGATACAAGGGCTTCGTAAGTACGGTAGGCGACACAGTAATGACACCCACGATGAGGCAAGCTGTGAGTATAAAATAAAAACTTGTCATGAGGCTTGTTACTTTTGTGTGGTTTTTTTAATATATTAAAATAGCAAGCGAACAGTCCACCTTTTTATGTTATGGAAGTAGCAAAAAGCCTGCAGCACACCTGATGGTAAGTGGCCAAGGCAATGGACATCCGTAATCAACCCCAGATAAGATCACACCTAACTACCTGAGGGTGGGGACAGATGACTTGCTACCCCTGAGGACTAAGTTGACACGCCTCGAAAAAGTGTGTCTTACCACACCCTTCAGACGATAACACAGCAGCACTCAACACTACTGCTATAAGGCAGAAATAAGTGTGGTGGTGGCGCAACCGGAGTTTTTTTTATAAACTTTGATTCACTATTTTTATTTATGGTAAATTGTCTATTTTTATTGTAAATTAAGTTTTTCTGGCTACAAATCGCAACAATACTAAAAATAATTATATCCATACAAATTCAAAACCTAGGGACTAAGACGAAAACTAAGAGATTTGTTCATAATATTAAATAATAACAATCGCTTTTTTACCTGTAAACGAAAAAATAAAATTACTTTTTGAAAAAATAAACGAATTTCACGTAAAAAAAAAGAGACCAAGGAATGTTATGATACGTAATATCATAGTTTGTGATGTATAGATGATTGGATGTTTGAAATTTTTGGATTTGTGAAATGTGGCAAACAGATTAACGTGGTAATCTAAACCCAAGTGGAGTGAGATTGGAGTACAGAGCATTCGAACTTTGTTCTCAAGTATAGGATCTGTGATTGACTTCAGATAGGACCGATTCCTCTTAGGGGTTGTTTATAGTCGTCCTAAGTGTCAGTGACCTTGCCAGGAGATAGACTTATTCTACTAATAACTGCTTCCATATTATTCTATATTATAAAAAGGTTCAGCTACTTTTACTGACGAAACGCCATCAGATGGAACCTACGCTTAGCGAGGGATTTTACAGATGAAATGCCAGCAAAGCGAACCTACCCTTAGCGAGGGTGTAACGTCTGGTACAGTTTACACGCCACGCGAGTCCTTAGCGTTTATAGAGCCTTACACCTTCTACTTTTTATAACGCCAACTGCTATTACGCCGTAAATTTATTCGAGCAAACCAGAAATAGAAAATCTTGTAATGATTATAAAGCTCATAACGATGTCAGTAACTGTGAGTATGTTTATAAATCTAACGTCTCTGTTTTAGGCAAGTTAATTTAATATATTTTATTGGTAACATAATATATATTTTGGTTATTTATTGAGGTTACGAGTATACTTCTTAGACCTTTTGAGAGATAGAGACAGAAGGTACGTATGTAATATATAATTTATTTACTTTTCATGGTAACCTGTTTCTCATAACTAATTGTAGAAACTACTATTTGTAACATTCAAAGATTTTCACTGTGATAAAGATTACCATAATAATCATAAAAGACTTAAGTAGACATATCGTTTTACTTAATCTTTTAAATTTATATTGTATTGATTTTATAAATTAAAGATTCTCTTAACACTTTTCGTCTCGAAATTCCCACGGGAACCAAAACATTGTCTTATTTACTCTCTTAAATAACCCGGGTCACGAAATACTCACTTCAAGCGTAATTTGAAAATCTGAACAAATTTAAGCAAATTCCGCTACAATTTGCAGGGAAATTTCGTGGCCTTATATGATCAGTCACGTTCATTCGTTTTTAAAACTACGCTAAAGTTTAAAACGACTGTTTCGTAGTGACTGTTGAATAAGCAACCACAGCGAAGCGTAGCCGAGTATAACTATTACCCGAGGGCAACAAATATTCGATTCAAGCAGCCCCGATCCATATTTTTATTACAGAACAGCAATTTGATAGTAGGGGCTCTTATTTCAACAAGTCTGCTAAAAATAAAATGTTAATCTAACTTAGCGTTGACGGTAAAGCCAACTGTTCAATAGACCGTTTTCTTAAATTCGCTCAAAATTGACCTCTTTCGCTTATAAAATCGAATACATTCATTTGTTTTTAACGCTCAATACGGACGCTTAAAACGCAAAGCGATTGTGTTTGAAGCGACTATTTCGTGGCCCTATAAGCTTGGCAACAAAGTTCCCGCTGCTCCTATTTGTACGCGGCTTCGTTAACTATAACATCATTCGTACGAAAGTACGCACAACGTTATAGCAAAACAAATCATACGTGGCAGTGATCGACCGGTTCTAGGCAGTAAAGGGATCGACAGTAAAAACTTGGAAAGATGTCTCGGAGCGAATCACGCGATCCGTTGCCACGCTATCGAACATACACCGGAGCGAATCACGGTGCCCTTTGTTTTAGGGGATGACTTGAAATTATTAAGTTGTTTTATCTCCTTACATATGTTGAAGTTGAAGAAGCAATATCTGTAAAATCGGCAATTAATTACATGTATATTGTCGTTGTAAATTGTTCCTGTAGTTCCGACATAAGAATAGAGGTACGGTATCCTCTGCTTGTCGTATGAGGTGACTAAAAGGGGGCTACAGGGGTTGCGGGCGGCAAGAGTGGGAGCTCGAACCACCCATCCAGCGACCCCGGCAAGGACGGTGGTATGTTTGGTGGCATCCCGTTGTAAATACCAGATGGTGCGATGAGCTTTATTGCTCATCTGAGTGGAGCCCGACGGGGCAACGCGTTAAGAGGGCTCCGGTTGTGTTCCTCTGGAGATCCCCGAGTCCTCTTGCAACGCTCAAGGCTACCGGGGAAGGTTTTACTGGGTAATAATCCCATAAAACCCGGCGTCGCTCCCACGACAACGTGTACCTTTTGAAGGTTTCCCCGTCGAAAAAAAATGGCCCGTTAGTTATATACATTGTGTAGAAGTCTTTGTAGTTCGACTCCGGCGGCACTACCGCCGCAACTATTTCTTCATAATAACAGCAGTATTAAGCACTGGCAGTATTAATTGCTGGATTAAAGGGTATGAGGGATAAGGACATACTTATCGGAGGCGTTCCAACTTAGTCTTCAATGGTAGCAACACATTTGTTATCAACCTAAATTAGGGCTCTGATTGTATTTGACTGGGGTTGATTACAAATGTTTACTTATCAGGAGGATTGTATGTTTCTTTGGTACTTCATTATTACAGAAAATAGAATCAGCGTATATTTGACAAAACCAACCCTCTTTATTATTAAGTCGGTCGAAATTATAAAAAAGACAAAAAAACGTAAATAATCAAGAATTTAAAAAAGTTTCAGACGTCAATTTACGAGTTTTAAAAGTCAAAAAGTTACCCCAAAATTTTCACTAACCTAAAGAAGGCCGCAATAAATAATCTAAGACAAAACAACTTTGAAACAGAATTAACAGCATATTGGAAATTCTGAAAGTAGAAACACTTCAAAGTAATCAACACAAAGTACCTCTCGATATAAAACAGGAGCTTTTAGTGTTATCTTAATGCGTTGATCTTGAAATAGATAATTGATTAAACAGTGTTTGTTTACGTAATCGCGAATCTATTAAACCAACTTGAACTAAACGTAATGCTTATAAAAATATGTTTGTAAGTCAATTAAATCTATACAAATAAATAAAATGGAAGTGTTTGCTTGTAATGTCAAAATATCAACAAACTATTATATCGACAAAATATTATTTTTTGTTTCTCTTATGTTCCAGGTAATCTTCGAAACGGCTGAACCGATTTTGACGGGATTTTCACCGACAGATAGCTGATGTAATAACTGAACCTCGTTAATTGCTACATCTCAATTATAATTTTTAAAAAATGTGTTCATGGAAATGCACAATTTATAATCATAATAATGCGATGGCCCATCACTATGGTGATGATTCATGATGTTATCACAAATACATCTATTTTTTGAAGCCGTGTGCCTATTTAAAGCCAATTATCACTTTGTTTAACTGTGCAGGAAGCATTGTGAGGTAACCCATTTATGTATCAAAGAGTCTATTTGAAGTTATATGGTCATTACCGTCCATAGACATTAGTAACAGATTTTTTTTATACAGGGTGTCTGATGATTGATGTCGAAATCTTTGATGGGACAAAATATAGCCAATTTTGTCGACAAATCGTCGATTATTTTTGCTTTTTTTGCTGAATATTATAAAGGGGTAGCTATTTTTATTATATTTTTGAGCCTTGCGTTTAAATTTAAGAATATCTACCAATTATTTTAGGTTATTAACACATGTCCATGGGTGCCAATGCAACAGCCTATTGTAAGAAGTATATCTGAATAAAGCCTTATCTTACTATTATTGTTTTAGGTGACAATGGCTTTCGAGAGGCGTGAAATTAGAGATGCTATGCTTGTTTTTCACCCATATATTAAAAAGGTAATGGAATCTTTAGAAAGAAAAAAATATTCCATCAATAGTACCAAACAAATATAAGGAATTATGACCAAATAATAAAAGAAAATGTACTTAAAAAATTAGTAGGTAATTTCAATATTAAATAATTACTGCAACTACTGCAAACTACTGGTACTTTCATATTATAAAAAAAAAATTAAAGAAAAATATGATTAAACTGCCACGACACGTTCAATAAAATCTTTTTTAAAAGACGTGTGTTACGGAGTCTCTTCCACCGCTTCTTCTTCATAACTAAACACCTCGCAAAGTTGTGGTAATTTAATTTAAATTGACGTTCAAAAACAATTCTGTTAAGGATCTACTAAATAAAATATTTTTGATTTGAATTTTGAATGCGAATGTTAGCACAACTTAATTCTGGTGCGATGATGATATTGATGATTATCGAAGAGACAACAAAGGGTTGATGATAGGGTTGAAAAGACTTAAATATAAGTCATATTCATTTTTGAAGAAAAAAATATTGTTAGGCACCTAGAATCTTGCAACCATTTGCAATAATTTATTTCCGAGTCATAAAATAAATTCAGTTTTACGGCCGAAACTTGGCTTATCTTCGTGATCTTGTATCAACGTGGAGGTAAAAATGCAAGGTTAAAGTAATTTCGAAGAAAGCTACGTAGAAGCTAAACTATTCTCAACTTTGGCGATTTTCGGTAGCTTGGTATGAGATATTACAGTTTTATGCTAAAGTGAAGTAGGCTTTATAAAGTATATATTTGGAAAATATTGTGAAGCAGATTTATATATTGCTGTAAGTAAAAAAATAAGAGAATTTTGGAGTTGAAATGAAATGCTCTATTGGAATACCACGTTATACCACGAAATCGTTAATAAATAAATCAAAATAACTAACCTGTTATAACAAGCCCTATCTAGTAGCAAAAAACCTAATCTGAATATTATAAAAAGTACAGTTTAATTTCGCGGTTAAACCCATATAATCATGTCCGTTAAACGTCCATAACACATTTACAATAATAATATATTGTATGCTTACTAATGAGTCTGTAATGAATATAAACATATTTCTGAACGTCTTATGTTAAAAAATCAGTACATCCACCCTTATCGCAATTAATTTAAAGCAAGTCTTACTTATTTACATAAACGCGAAAGCAATTTTTATGTCACCGCAAATTTCTTGAATCATTTTATTGCTTTGAATGCAATAAAATAAACTGTTAGATTTTCTTATTGTGCTGAAAAAATACTTTATAAATCACCCGCTTTTTCATTAAGTCATAAGTGATGTTAACTTAAATAATTATAAATTTATGCATATAAATACCCTAATCTTAGTCTATAGTACTATTCTAATTTTGCTCTTTATTCCATGAAAATCTGTCACCGATATTCCTTCAAGTTCATCACATGATAAATAGCATCACAGATGCTATTTATCTTGCTACTTGATTAAGCTGTCAATTCAAAGTATGTCAAAAAAGAATCATCTATTTAAAATATATTTTAAACAAAAAGAGTTTTAATGTTACCGGATCAAGGATTCCCGCCATTGGCACTGTGACTGTGTCCTCCCCACCAGCCGCCACCAGCTTCTCCAGAACCTTGAGGGTTTGCTCCACCGCGGACCACTCGCCCTTTTGCGCCAGCACCAAGATCTTCGCCGCTGCCTCCCGCATGTTAACTCCAGCGCTGGGCGGCTTGACCACATCAACGATTCCATTCCCATCTTTAACCTCCTTCTTATCCTCGATAGTGGAAGCAGTTTCATCCTTGTCATCAGCGTTTTTCGCTGCAGCACCTTTGTCGTCATCCGTTGCTTTTTTTGGCGGGCCCTTGCCCTTTTTGCCGCTGGGGGCTTGCGACATGGTCACATCGAGAACTATTGGTCACACTGCACTCGTAACGCGAGCCATGTTCGGCTAGTTTCGGTGTGGCTTGGTGGGCGGGCGGAGCATGACTGCGGCACTGCGTAGCCAGCCGACTTCTTGCATGATTGGGGTAAATAAAGCCGCGACGCGAACTGGATTTACAAACAAACTTACTAATGCGATGTCTCAGAACGTCTCATGCATTGACCTATTTTTTTGGGGATAGGGGACAAGTTTAGTCAATAAAACTGTTGTAGAATAAATTTTTAATGTATTTTGATTACGTCTAATATGGATTTTTAGATTTTAAATTAAAAGTCATTTAAATAAAAGT
Organism: Telegonus apastus; assembly: GCA_018250635.1. Taxonomy (NCBI): domain Eukaryota; kingdom Metazoa; phylum Arthropoda; class Insecta; order Lepidoptera; family Hesperiidae; genus Telegonus; species Telegonus apastus. The sequence goes on along the minus strand of DWNY01000856.1, from coordinate 1,782 downwards.
ATTCAAAGAGTTGCATATTAAATCTCGTGCAATGACAACACTGCGTAGACGTTCCGTTTGCTAGAATACATTAAGAACAGCTCTCAAATGTTTATATAGAGTTTTCAACGATTAAAGCAATCAACTTATAATGTATCCTACACTACACGTTTTAAAGGAATTAAATGTTGCATTCAAATCGGAGTCAACAATATAAGAAGAGGATTGGTCCCAAAACGCCGAAGTTATTTTTTTCTTTTTTTATAATTTTGAAGTAGCAAATGAGTATGCAGTCCGTGGGGATGCGTGGCCATTGCCACCTATAGATATCTCTAATCAAGCAGATAAAATCACAACCATCTAAGGTTGACCACAGATACGTTGCTAGCCCTGAGGTCTAAGCTGTACACTACACTGATGTTGTTAAGCCAAAACAGTGAGTCAGTGGCGCCGCTGATGTCAAATCACAAAGGGTTCTACCACCATTAAAAATTACTAACTACATACCTAATCATACTTCGTTTCCTAAATAAGTTTTCTTTGTTTCTTTATATACACGAAGTGCACTACCTTTTCTTCTTTATTATTTTTAAGTACCAGCCCAAGGTTGTCTGGAATAAATTGCTTTTCAGCGATAAAGCAGTGTTTATGCTATTTTCCCTTCCCTTCTGTGCATGTATAGGTATTTGGTATATAATAAAATACATATTATGTACTCGTAATAAAACTTGTGGATACAAAATATGTTGGTCTAACAATTTTTTGTAACGAAAGATGTAATAATAAGAACGGTAATAGTTACTAAACATTTTATTTGACCGCAATAGAATAATAACTTTCCAAAAACACATTGCTCCAATCGCCCGTCTTCTGAATCATTAAAATTTACTAAAACATAAAATTGTAAGATTCCTTGGATTCGAACCTTAGATACTCAGATTAAGAGGCCTAATTTGAAAGCATTAGGTTATCAATACCATTGCTGCTATCAGGATCACAAAGTATGGTATTATATTGTATCACGTACGTAGTCGTCAACCCATTATTGTCCCATTTCTGGGTACAGATCTGCTCTCAGAGTGAGTGGGCTTTCACCGCGCTAGCTAAGTGCAAATTGGTAGACTTCACATACCTTCAAGAACTGTTTTTGTAATGATATATGTGTTTTTATATTGTAAAGCGAGCTAACGAGCATGTACTAATTCCATCCTTACCTAGTCAGGATAAGAGGCCGCTGTAGCCTGAAGACACCTGAAACTAAGATTTACCCTAGCCCTACCCTTTGGTCCAACCTAAAATTTGCTACGAACACGTTGCTCCCACATAAGACTAAGGTTATTTAACATCTAGTTAATTAATGCATCAAATTACAGCGTATACGTTCATTGCGACTAAAAGTTCCTCGATAAGTGTATGTAATTTGGACTGTGATCTTGCATAGACATATGAAAGTAAAATTCTAATATTTCTGATCGATCTACTTTTTAACAATGAAGAGGACAAATGTGTGTAAGCTTAGGACTAAGTTGGAACGCCTTGCATACATTTGTCGCAGTGCTACAATTCTGTCAGGTACAATACAGATACAGCTGTGATGCTTCTGGAATTTGATCACGAAGAATCCTGCCACTTTAAAAATGTAATGTCACAATCCTTTGTTATCCATTATAAGAATTGTTTCTTAGAATACATACAATTGATGACCCTGCTTTGAATTAAGATATCATTTATAGTCATTTCATGACAATTTACGAAGGATGTGTTAAGATTTAGTTAAAAGATAACTCTTTGTTATTATTTTAT
>DWNY01000855.1:0-14307 GCA_018250635.1 Telegonus apastus | reverse complement strand
GCATATATCATGCTTTCTACATCCATAGCCATACACTAGGGATTCTATTCTGTCGTGGTTACCATGGATGTCCACCATCTGTCTGGCCAGGGATTGAACCTGGAACCCTCTGTGTGCCAGACCGGTATGGCTACCGTCCCGCTACGCAGATCATCGAAGAGTTGAATTGGAATATGTCATGTATATATTCTGCGTTACTACACCTTTCGAAAAAATTGAAATTCGACACCAACATTATAAAAGAGGAAAAAGGATGACGGTAGATCCATAAAAATGGAGACCAACTTCTAATAGTTATTACATAGCTAATCTTCGCGGTTTCACTGGCATTAGAGTAAAAAAACATACATACAGACAAAAAATATTATAATAACATTTTTGTTATAGGTTATTTTCACATTACCAAAAAACACTTCAATTTTATTCGTTTGTATAGAAATATACATCTTACCATCACATCTGCTAAAAGTAAATATGATAGTGGTAACAGCACCTGTCACAGTAGTCTACCATCTTTTAATATAGGCCATACATTTTCATACATTCAAGATATTGTAATTATGAAATGTTTCGAACCATAATAGGGTCAGTAGCATAAACTTCTCATTGGAAAGTAGGGCCACTTCATTCGTTTGCTCAACTCTGCTCAAAGAGTTTTTATACAGAAAGTTTTTTAAAGTATGACAGTGAAAACAAGTCATTAAACTAGGTTACCCTAAAGGCCGTATATTCTTTTGTATTGTTGTAATATCCAGATACGGAAATACATTTTTTGGTTCATTGACGAATTTTTGGTATTTTTACCCGACTCAAGGAAGAGTTTTGTTTTTATGAATGTTTGTATGAACATTTGTTTATTATCACGGATCGTCCAAACGGCTGGATCGATTGCAACAGTCAAGGTACCAACAGTCAAGGTCAATAGGTAAGGTATAATATGCGTCATAAAAACCCAAGTGTCCTTAGATAGATGTTTGATTTTTTGGTGAAAGACAGTAATCTTCACAAAAGGTTTTTATTTACAAAGATTGGTCAATGTATTCAGAAAACTCAGTTTATTGTTGAAATATCTGGATAGGCAAATATATTTGTTGCTTCAAGTAGTATGTCAACGGTAGCCTAATATATTCTTAATGAACTGTACTTATAATTCTATGGATCTACATATAGATAAAGTCTTGAAATATTTTAAAATCGGTTAGTATTTTGGAGTCTCATTATATACGGATGTGGGAATTACTTAAAGGATCTTACTTACTATAACCCATATCAATAAAAGTCAAGTGCCTATGAAAAATTATATTTCTAATGAGGATAATGTTTAGCCCGCACAGTGTTCGAAATTCGACAATAGTCATAAACTTACTAATTCTTATTGATATCAATAACAAAAGCTTCCAATGTATGTATATCAAACAAAGTAAAAAAATCTTAATTGTGTTGTCTCAGCCTTCTTAATTATGAAAATAAATAAGAAATACTTCTTTGATTACATTCTATATGGAAAATTATGTACCAAAATATTCTATGGACAAGTTAGACATTAACGAGCTCTAGAAAGTATCTCACTAGGTAGAAATCTTGATTTTATCTTTTTATAGGCGGTTTGCTATAACAAGTTTAGTAAACCAACAAACTACCTCTAAAATCCGCATTTTTTTCTTACCCTCCATTATTTTGTCCCTAGGGCTATTTCCTTCCAAGGTTGTCTTCTTACTTTCAAAGTCAGTTTTGAATGGTGTCCGGGGAACTAAGGCACTCAAAGTTTTAATTTGAGGTCGAGTAAAGCCTTAAATACAAGTTCTTCATCAACCCAATATCTTCCCATTGGTGAGTCCACAAAATATATAAAAAAGAACCATTTCTTTACGGGAATATTGCATAAAAAAGATTTCGCTGCTATGCTGGCCTCCTGTAATGCATAAAATTGTTAACAATATGAAGAACATTTAGACATATGTACATGTAGTTTAAAAGCAGCAAGATGGCTGGCATAAATGGTAGCACCATTTATGCCTGCCGTCTCTATGAAATGTAATGCTGGCGTCGAATACTACTTATTTTCTGGACAGCGTTTAGGACGAACATTTCCATACGAAAAGAACTGAAGGTGATAAAAGGCTCTTGACACAAGAGACCTTTATTTTTTTTTTTTTGTCGAAGGGAAAACCTTCAAAAGATACTCGTTGCCGTGGGAGCGACGACGAGTTATGTGGGATTTTTACCCACTAAAAACCCCCCGGTGGCTGTCCTCGGCGATACGAAGAGGACCCCGAGATCTCCGGAGGAACGCAACGGGCGAGCATTGTGCTCGTCGTACCTTCCAGGGAGGGAAGGGAACCCCGGAAGCCCCCTTTTAGTCGCCTCTTACGACAAAGGTAAGAGACCTAGGGGAAGAAGTCTAAAGAGGTGGTGGATCAGGTATCCTAGCAACCCGATACCAGTGTCACCTGAGCATTGTATTGCTATATCGATCGTCAAGAATAGCGGAAACTCGTAACAGTTGAAGTATGTTGTGTTTTGGTTTGAAGTGTGAAGTAATGAAGATTTTTTCAAGGCGTTCTGTCACCTTAGTCCTGCTTTAGGCGTGGCATCTATAGCCAACAATAGTGAAGACTAATCTTATCTGTCCATGAGCGGTAGTGGCCACATACATTAGATGGTGTGCATGATAGTTTCTACTTAAACATTATAAAAAATTTAGTTAAATGGCGGTAGAACTCTTCGGAGGATGGTTCAGAATCACCTTTTAGCCTTAAAATAGCAGTATTAAATGTTGCTGTGTTCTGATTTAATGGTTTTTGTTTATGGAGAGACCCTAACTTGAGACATTCAAACCTAGTCTTCAGGAATAGCAAGGCACCTGTAGCTGATCTTACGGTAAAATGAGATTATACTGCAGCGGCAGTACCCTCTTAACATCAGATGGAATTGGATGCTTGTTTGTTAGTTCCGTATTTATATTTCTAATATGTAAAGTTCATATCGAAACGAGGCATACCGAATGAATACTTAAAGATGGGTTTCTTGAAAAAGAGATAGCGATCCATTGCCGACTGCTGTCGCAAATTCGAAAGAGACGACATTTCATCAGGCACCTCGCCTGAGCTAGATTTAATTACAAAAAAAGGCTGTCACGTCAAGTTCGATATAACTGGGTTAAGGTTACGTTTTTGTTTCACTCGCTTGTCGAGTGCAGTATTGTTTTTCTCCGCCTCAAATATATTAAATGCTCTTGCATTGTACTGCTAACCTTGGTAATGCAATGCCGTAGAGTGTAAATGACATTTTATTAATCTAGCCTTGCTGTGCCGTCAGCGTTTCGAGAATTAAATAGGTTGTGTTTTATTTTGTTTTATATTTATATTCTTGTGCTTCTATCAGGGTCCATGACTTGTCACGTTTTTATTTATAGGAAATTAGTAAGTTTCAATTGGCAAGTTTCAGATGGCAATTTCTTTGACGTATCTTCTTCAGTTCTAAAATACTTGAAGGTGGTAGAACCCTTTGTGGTTCAACTCCGAAGTCTCTACCGCTACACTTTTTTCTGCCTGTTAACAATAGAGCTGAGTGTTGCTGTTTTGGTTTCAAGGGAGTCGTGAGGGAGATATAGAGTCAGTAATCAGGGGTAGCAACCCATTTGTGGCCAATATCAAGAGAAACTTTGGTCTTATCTGAGATTGATTACAGAAGATATTGATTGGCTAGTAAACTACATGGATTGCATGCTCGTTTGCTACTTTCATATCTATACAAATTAATAAAATTGAAGTATCTGTTTGTAATGTCAAAATAACATTTTTTTACTAAATGCGTATGAAAGTATACATGGCACTGGAACTTCCGGGACTTTCACTGGAAGATAGTTGAAAATCTAAGGCGTAACTTAGGCTACTTTGATTTTTGACAATAGCATTAGCGCGCGCTTAGTGTCATTTGCCATTAGGTGCGTTAGCGCTAGCTATCACATTAGAGTCGTGTATTACTTATGTTTAAATATCTTTTTATATCTTCTTTAACGCGGGTAAACAGCGGGGAACAGTTAGTTATAAAATATAAGTTACGAAATAATGTCATATTTTTTTAGGTTTAGTTTTACATTTAGCACTTAAATTGTATTTTTAATGAAGAATAATATACATACTAAAGTTAATATTGACGCCATTTCTTCTGTTAGCTACGAAATGGTCTTGTTTAAATCCTTATATAGTACAAATTTATTCAGAGTAAAAATTTGTATAAAATTTGTTAATAACATACATAATATAGAATGTTGTTATAACAAGTTCACCTAAATATTTAAGTTTTTCATGTATCTTTCATATACTTACGTTTCGGTTTCTTTTCGTATCGTTTCCTTGCGACACATTTTTTATTATATGACGTATTTTGTGAGGTTGAGTTTTATTTGATTTCATTACAATTATACTACACAAATATCTACGATCAACCCAAGTCCCAAAACGGACGAAATGTAACCTGATTCGGGCACACATGAATCATCTAAGTACTAAGTTAGAACGCTTTAAGAAATGAAACGTTTTTTTTTAATACTAGTTTTTTTTTTAATCTCATTTATTACATGTGAAGGCTTCTGCTTCAGATCTAAGCATATAATAACATAAAGTATATTTCAAATTTTGAAAGTGGGCGAAGTGGAGCGATGTGTGATGATGTACAAGCGCCGGAAATATGTCAAGATTGAGGCAAGAGGCCATTTGGCACGACGCTCTTTCTTGTCTGCTGATTCAGGGAAATGGGGACTGATCAACAACATTTTACCACCACATAATTGTGAAACATTGCAAAAAATATTTTTGGGTTTAGAACTCTAATAAAGTTGCGTCGATTGCATTTCAATTGTTTTTCGCACTCGATATTAACGGTTTTTACACACATAGCTTTTGGCCCCAGACATCTGTCTGGCCGGGGATCGAACCCGCAACCAATTGCACGTCTGAGCGATAACTGCCTCGTCAAATACTTTTTTTTAATAATACATTCTACATTCTTGGCTCCACAATAAGATTCTAAATTTTATGGTTATTTTAGATACACGAAGACAAATAGACAAACACCTAGATTCAGAAAAGTTTTGTCTGGAAGTTCTAGAAAGCTGAAGCGTGGATGTAATCCACATAAACCCTTTTTTCTCTTATGGAAGTAGCAAACGAGCATGCAGCCCATCTGATGGTAAATGGCCACACCCAAGGACCTCTATAATGAACCCCACTTAAGATCACAGTCCTACCTGAGTTCGCCTACAGATGCGTTGCTACCTCTGAGGACTAAGTTGGATCGCCTCGAATAAGTATGTCTCCCTTACGATATCCTTTAAACCAGATCACAGCAGCGCTTAACACTGCTGTTGTAAGGCAGAAATAGGTACGGCGGTGATGTCGCTGGAGTTGAATCACACAGATTTCTACCACCTTCAAACCTCCAGTAGGTACACGCATTTCGTTAATATATTCATTTGCATTAAAATTACGTATTTACGATATCCAATTTGGTGCGCTAATAAATAATTTTATTGGCCCCAATGAAGATAATTTTACTGCTTATAAAACAAAATGGCGGTATAACTTGGAATTTACTGACTCAGCCAAGATACTGGTATCGTAAAAGACGAAGGATTTCCATTGATAGACTTCATATAAGAAATTACTTATCGGGTAGACGTTCCTGTGGTAACAATTGAACAAATTTCAAAAGATTCATTTAGAAATATGAAATGAAATCCATATCTACTTTGATTAGCAATATTCATGGTTGACGAAAACTTATCCTTTGATTACAATTCTTTATTTTATATTAGCTTGCCTCGCGGTTTCACCTGCGTTTAAAAATGCAACATGACATATAAATAAGAGCGAATGATAGCTGTCGCCATAAAACAAGAAACACTCATAGTCCCACAGTAGGATTTTCTCCTGTGTCATGGGTGCCATGTAACACACAAAGACGAATACACAGACACCCAGACCCAGAACAGAAATCTGAATTCATCATTCAGACATTGTTTGGCCGGGGATCGAACCCGGAACCCATTGTGCGTCAGACCGGTATGGTGACGGCTCCATCACGCCATGTTTCAAGGGTTTTAATTGTATGGCACAAAACCCTTATTCTTTAAAAAAAAAAAAAGTAGTCTCTGTTACGCCTTATATTATCAGCTGTCCTCCAGTTAAAGTTCTGTTAAAATCAGTCGAGTCGTTTCGAAGATCGTCAGACAGATCTAAGAACAGATAGACAGGCAGATAGAAAAAAAATATTTTTTATAGGTACCGTGTATATTTTCATAAGTAATACAAACCGACAATTTAATTTTTATGTAGATTGTAGATGTAATATTTTCAATTATTGTGTACGTAGGTTTAAATTTCAAAGTTTTTCTTTGTCAAAGGAGAGACAAAGTTATGATTAATTAAATTCTGAAAATTGTTTTTCGTTTTTGTTCTTTTTTGTGTATGACAGATACATGGCATGTTATAAAAGGATCATAGGTATATTATGTTCCGCTTAAAAACGCTTTTCGCGTTCCTCCATACTACATATATATTTATTGTTTGTATAAGACGAGGAGATACACTAATAATCTGCATTCAAAGATTCGTTCGAACATATCCTTATCCTTAATGCAGCGGATTCAGACGGCACAGGATTGGTTGAAGTGCCGCCAATTAGGGGCCTATGTCCAGCAGTAGACTCTAAAAGGCTGATGGATAGATGGATCCCTAAAAATTCTGTTCAGCCAGAAATCGAACAGCAGGGAGTTGTGGGCGGTAAGGGGGGGAGCTTGAACCGTTCATCCAGCGACCCCGAGAAGTGATCGCATATTGCCCTGCATCAGACGGTGCGGCCACCATAACGCTCGTCCGGGTAGAGCCAGATGGGGCAATGCGCTCAGATGACTCCGGTTGCGTTCTGTTGGAGATCCTGGAGTCCTCTTCACAGAACTAAATACGGCCGGGGTTACAGTAAAAATCCCACATAACCAGGCGTCACTCCCTCGGTGCCGGGTACCTTTTGAACAAACGAAAAAAGAATCGAACACGGAACTTTACAACAGGGTGGTAGCTAGATACTATTGCGACTATCTTATTCACATTAAGATAAATTTTAATATATTATTCTTAAATTTAAATATTTTCATCCATATTTATATCCAAATTAAATGGAAATTTATTCCATAATTTGCTATTAAGTATAGTTTAGATAAAGTTCGTACTAAAATTTATGAGGTTCTAAAATTTCTGTCTTATAGCCGACTAAAATAATAAAATATTTAATACAAGTTGCATTGTGAACATAACTGAGTCATTGTTTTAAAGACCTGAACTTAGGCGTTCTAAGGTCAAAGACCCTACTCTTGTGCTAGAATGTCTTATATTTTCCGGCTGTGTAAAATGCCAGTGTTACTACGTAACATAATGTTTATGCTCTAATGAGGGTGTTTCGTTGGTATCCACATAAAGAGTAAAAATACGAAAGTCTCTCTGTTTTCGTCTTTACGGTAACACCAATGCATCTATTTTCTTGATATTTTACTACACTTTAACTGCACCTTTTTTTTTGATATTTTACTAGGCTTTAACGCGGCTCCATCGGTAAGTTTACCATGGTAAAGAGTGTTAATCCAAGTCATAGATTATCCGTGTGCAAAATGAAAATCTATCCTCAGAAACTTGTACCTCTATTATATTATTAATAAATGGAGGTAGGGTACTCTCAAAATATTCCAAAGGGGTGCAATGGAGTAGAAGTATTATTTAAAAACACATTATGTTAAAACTATAAACATGAGATTTGTGTCTGTGTGATTTGTTGGTTTATATAAAAAAATATCGATAGATATATGTATGTGTATGTACATACATATCACTGTAAAGTACCCCCCTAAAGAACGAAACAGGGATTGTTGTAGAAAATAAATTCAAAATACTTTTCAAAATTGACGCAGACAAAGTCCCTAATCGTATATCAGTTTCATGACCCGCGTGGTTGAGCGGTCACTATATTGGTCCAGATACTTTATAGATATAGATAGACAGATATCTGATGAATTTAGATTTTTGTTCTGGGTATTGAGTGTTAGTGTATTCGTCTTTATGTATGTCCATTTATCACAATCACCCACGAATGTAGAAAGCGTTACTGTATAATTTGATTAGACGATAAATTTTGATCAATTATAATATCATGAGCTAAGTATAGAGTAAATTTCTTATGAACTAAGGTATTCTAAATTGATTAGGACAAGGGTAATACGAAGAAAGTCAGATGGGAATCTGTACGGCAACTCGGGTCGGTTTCACTGATAAGGGAATTAGATTGCGGACACGTGTTTGCAATTACAATTTGAAACCGACTCGGTAGGAGGTCGTAGACAAACTTGAAGTCTTACTGCACACTATCTGGTAATACATGAGACATATAAGTCTTATGTAAAGTCGCAACTTTTAATATTACGTTTCAATTAATTAAAGCAATTGAAGTAAGTTTTATGCGATAAAGAAATACAATTTCATATGTCAGTCGTGAAATGGGTTCCGGATTTGATCCCCGTTCAGGTACACGTCAAAAATTTTCAATCAATTTATATGTCCGAAATAATTTACAGATTACGATAAAACAAACGCAGACTCAGAAGTCTGTGTTTGCTATCAAACTCTTGTCATGACATGAAATATTTGCGAGCACAAAGAACTGATCACTTCTTAACATTATTTTTATCAGCTAGAAATAAGAGTGGATCTGATGCTACTGCAGCTAAGATAAAATCTTTTGTCTGAAAAAAATATGAATAGCTATTTTAGTATTATCTTTTCTACCACCATTACACTGCAATAAAATATGAATAGCTAAGTTATCTTAGCACCCGAATCATGTTACTTTTTGGCGGATCTTTTGATCCCATGTATTATTTTTTGGTGTATCAAAAAAGGCATTATGGTCCCCAGCTTGATTTACTGGACATCAGCGCCGTTGCAAAGGACAAGCAAGATAGTACAAGAAATCCAACGAAGTATTGTCAAATTTCAACTATACGTACCTCGCTAAAACGTTCAGCAAGATCCCATCTAAGTGAATAATTTAGAGATTTCACACGTTAGCATCGAAAAGCTCTCCGCTCGGAATTGAATCTTAATGCGCTAAAAATAGAAATCTTGATTCTGTCGAGATTTGGACTCCCAAGTGAAAAGTAATTTTAATTTGCATACATTTGCAATTTAAGAGTGAAATTAGAGTGGACGGGAAACTTTGAATGTGAAGTTAAGAGATTTTTCTTAAATAAAGTATTAGTGTGGCAGTGAAAATTAAAGCGTAGTAAAAAAAATACCCGACTGCATCACAAGGAGAGTAATGTTTTTCGAGCGTATGTATGTATTTCCATTTTTTGGCACGCCCCCCCAGCCAAGGCTTGACGGACTTAACTTATAACGTGTCGTCAGAATCGTCTCAATTGTCATAGTCATATAGCCTATGCAGTTTTTAAATATGGTGCCTGCGAACGGAAAAAAGAGGCAGGGGGGGGGGGGAATGGGACGAAGTATTCTTGTATCATAAGTGTATGGGTAAGTCAAATCATTTTAAGCAGTCGAGTTTTTGTTTTTAAGATAATCTACCACTACATCTGTGTCCAACAAAGGGACTGTAATGGATTGATGCATAATTTATGCTTTTATTTTTTAATGGGACGTAACGAATTCCTCGTTACAGTTATGTTTTAGCTGCTGATCAAAATACTCGTATCTGGTAAGGCAAGAGTTACAGATCAACCAACATAGGTGTTAGAAGTCCATGTGGTTCGTCGCCGACGGTTCCACGTACCACACTTATCCCGCGTAGTAATAGCTGCGCTAAGCGCTGTTGTGTTCTGGTTTGAAGGGAGTGATAAGGTAGACGTTTCTTCCGAAGCGTTCCAGCTTAGTTTTCAGTGATAGTAACTGTGGTCGACCTCAGGCTGGTTTCTTATCTTATCTGAAGACGACCACAGATCCATGAGCTGCAGTGGCCACTGATAATCAGGGGGCCATGTGCGTTTGCTTGTGTAATCATACTAATATTATAAAGCTGAAAGAGAAAAGGTTTAAAGGATGGATGGATGCATGTATGTATGAATGGATGTTTGTTCCTTTATAACTCTAAACGGTTAAATGGATTTGGATGAAATTTTGTACAATAGATTACAGTCTGGAATAACATAATAGGCTACTTTTTATCCCGTCAAAAAGTAAGGTTCCCGTGGGATAGATTTCAGTCCTCTTTGAAAAAATGTTATTCCTCTTAGGTATATTGTTGAACGTATAATGTTTCAGTAATGGGGAGGTATATCATGTTACATTTTTTTTAATTGCGAGCGAAACCGGGGCCATATCTAGTAGCTATATAAAGAAACAAATCAAGCGCAGTACAGTTAATTAAAGCGCAGTTCTTAATACACTATATTCCAACAAAAACATTTCACATCATCTGTCCGATTTAAGAATCCTTAAGCACGAGAAAGCGACTATTATAGGAGTTTACGTCCATTGTTACATTCTTATTGTTCCAATAAATCGAGTAATTTATTGTATCAATATCTAGTTAGAGTAAACGGCTGACCTGAGCAATAAGATATTGTTTGGCGTTGTCCGCGACCATTTTCTTAGATAACTGTATCCAGAAGTCATGGAATGTTGAATCGTAATCCTGGAATTAGGCCTATCTTAAAGGGTGTTTGTTTATATTATCTAGGATGTTAACGACGTATATAGGTTTAAGGGATTATATTCACACAAATGGTTAAGCCGTGTTGACCAATCTTTTATGTGATTAGGGTTTTATTTTAGGTGGCTTATTTTACCCGTCTCTTATGCAATATAGAAGTGGCGAATGAGTTCACCTGATCGTGAGTGGTCACTGCTGCCTTTGGTCATCTGTAATCCATCCCAGCTTTTTTATTATATGGAAGTAGCAAACGAGCATGCAGTCCATCGTATAGTAAGTGGCCACCGCCACCCATGGACATCTGTAAACAACCCCAGATAGGAACAGTCTTGCCTGAGGTTGATAACAGGTGCGTTGCTATCCTTGAGGACTAAGTTGGAATGCTTCAGTTAAGTCTGTTATTGGGTAGACATATGTACGGAGGTGGTGCCACCCGAGTCGAACCACAACTATCTTCTAACTAAAGATTCTTATTCTTCAGTTAATATTAGTCTTACCACATTTGTTGCTATTCCTGATTACTAAGCTGCTTAAGCCAACCAACCAACCCTTTCTAACCAATAGACAGAGTTGCTAACACTGCGGTTAGATGCAGCGTCCGAAGTCTAATATAAAACGGTCCTCTAGCTTTATAAAATTGAAAATATTTGCTCGATATAAAACCTCGGACACTCGGTGTTTGTTTCTGAAGTCCATCAAAATTGTAATCACTTCGGTGATTCGCCATTACCCTCATTAAACAAAGTTCTGGCTGTTCAGTTAAAATGGCCAGTAAACAAACAACAGTTAATAGTAGGTTCACCATATTTTTTGCAAAATATGGGATAGATTTAGGACCGCATCGCATAATCGAACGAAAGCTTTAAACGCGATTGCGCCAAAAGGAAGGTAAATCTTTTCAAGCATATGTATGTAACAAAAATACAAAACGAAACTACTAAAAAAAATATACGTGACGAATAGATAACCTATTTCTTTTGGAAAGTCGGTTAAAAATGTTTGCCACCGCGATTTATATTCGAATATTATTTCAGTACTCGTTATATATTATTAATTTATAGGCAGCTCTGGGATTTTGGTGGATAATAATTTCAAGTATTTAAATGGAATGGAAATGTCCTGAAATTCGAAAGAAACTGGTCATCCTCAAAACTCAAACACGATGTCCGTTATACAGATCAAGAGTTTAAATCATCCAAGTTGTGAATAAACTTCAAATTGTACAACGTTCAGGTCACTACAGTTTATTTCGTGGGAACTGTTACCGCGTGTACATTTCGAGTGACCATAAATTGTGATAGAAAAATACCTCTTCAACATTCATTCTCAAAAATTGTCACAGATAAGTAATATATTTTATTTTCATCTTCATGTTACTTGTGATATTATAAAAGGGCTGTGCCTGTCCTAAGAGTCGACTAAAAGGGGGCTTCCGGGGTTGCGGGCGGCACGACTGAAATTTCGAACTGTCCATCCAGCGACCCCAGGGAGGACGGCGGTATGTGCGGTGAGCTGCAATGCTCACCGGGGCAGAGCCTATTGGGGTATCGCGTTACTTAGTTTCCTTAGTCGCTTAGCGCTGCTGTTAGGCAGAAATACATAAGTGTGGCCGTCGTAGTCGAACCACAAAGGGTTCTACTACCTTTAAACAATACAACGTCACTACCACGCTAACATCACTCTTGTTGAGATTTTTTCAAGTTTACAGTTAACAGAGCATAGAATAAATAGCTCGTCGAAATATTCCCACTCAGAGCTTCGGAATAAATTGCATTCGGTCGTCATAACGTACGTTCTCTGTGGCCCGATAAAAAAGTATAAATCAATCCGATTAAACCGTTTCAAATGGCTTTTGGAAACCAGCCGACACTTATTTTTTATGTGCTTAGATTTTTAGTTTTATTCCATTTTCGCGTCGTGTCATGTATGAATTTTTGTTTTTGAATGTCACTTGTTATGTAAATTGGATTGTCAAAATGTTGAGTTTGAAAAAGTTTTCGCAGGACAAAAAGTGATATTTCTCTCTGATAACAATGTCAAACGTTGCTATGTTTATAAGATTGAGGATACATACTTTCCGAGGCGTTCCAACTTAGTTCACAGGGGTCTGACTATATTTGTTAGAGGCCACTTAGCATCAGTTTAGACTTCACATACATCTTTACGCCTTCTTACGTCTACTGCTAGCCATGACTTATGGGGGTTTTTGCTAATAGTCACCGCACCTGACATGTCTGTTTGTACCTGTAAGAAAATTTTGTCAAAATTTCACTTAAGTAATTCCACGCTCACAATGGTTTTCTTGTGAAGCGAAAATTAATTTATATTATGCAGAAGACGTGAAATAGGTAATTTCTAGTTAGTTTTTTCAAATCATTTGAATTCTGATGTTAAAAATTTTCTTTAAAAGTAATCTAGTAGCAACCAATCAGTCCACCTGATGGTAAACGGCCATAGCCGCCGTTAGCCGCAGATACTTTGCTACCCCTGAGGGCCCTGAGTATAAATTAGAACGTTTGGGTAATTATGCCTTGCTTTATCACATACTTCAAACCAAACAATAACAACAAGCGCTTAACATTGCCTGTTATCAGGTAGAAACAGATGTGGTGCCGCCAAAGTCAAACTACAAAGGTCTTACCACCTAAAGCTACCTAAAGGTTTGAAATTTCTTGTAACAAATAACCGTACTAAATTTCCATTGAATTAGATGTAGAAATGTAATAGCTTGAAGCTTTTCTAATCCGGGCTCGCGTGGATTTAGCAGCTTAAAGGATTCGGTATGTGACCAAGTAGTGATTTACAGCTTCGAACTAACGTTTTGGGAAGTGCCATTGTGTTTTTACAGCTATTTCTTTTTAGTACTGACAGACTTACTACCTTACTACCTATTTTGGACAGCCGCAAAATAAAAAATCTACTTTTTTCTCAAGAACTATGGTAATAAAATTATAGGCATGTAGTTTCGTATTGAAGAAACATTTTGGGATATAAAAATTTAAGGATTAAAAAAATTAAGATAGAACCACTATTTTATTGGGAGTCAAAGATATATTTTTATTACATAATATGGAAGTAGCAGACAAGCATGAGGTCTGGCCATGAGGAGTGGCCACTGCCGTCCATAGACACTTGTTATTAACCCCAGATGATGAAGAATCCTATCTGAGGTTGGCCACAAATTAGTTGCCTGACAGGACTAAGATGGAACGCCTTGGATAAGTATGTCTCCTTTACGCCTTCAAACCAGAACGCAGCGCTAAATACCGCTGTTATTAGGCATAAATAGTTGTGACGGTGGTGCCGCCGGAGTCGAAACAAAGAGTTCTTCCACCTTCATATTATATCTGTGGCAACTTTAATGACTTACTATTATAATTGTATGAAATAATGTGATCTCCGCGCTACATAGGTAATTATAATTTTGTCCCTGTAGCCCCGGGACCAGAATACGGCTACGGTATCCCCTGCCTGTCGTAAGAGGTGACTAAAAGGGGGCTTCCGGGGTTGTGGGCGACAAGAGTGGGAGCTCTAACCGTCCATCCAGCGACCCCGGGAAGAACGGCGGTATGTGTTGTCGCATACCGTCGTAAA
>DWNY01000854.1:0-14307 GCA_018250635.1 Telegonus apastus | reverse complement strand
TCCTGTGTCGTGGGTGCCATGGAAACACACAAAGACGAATACACAAACACCCAGACCCAGAACAGAAATCTAAACTATATAGTAACAATTTTATTCATAGTGACTTGGGCAACAGTGTTTAACTATTTAATAAAAGAAAAAATCTGATGTACCTACTGATAAAAGAGTATCAATGTAGCAATAATTACGTTTATTGTAAAACAAATTGCATGCTACATTATATTGAATGCCAGTTAAAGTTCAGACATACTATCGATGAGAAGCTCTTTTAAATTTTGATTCATAATTTTGAACTTTATTTATTTCGGCATTAATTGCAAAATGGTGCGTAAAATTTATTAGCCAATAAATCTGGTTTGTTGCTAACCGAGAATTTTTAGATGTATTCTTTGGCACAAAAATGTAACCGATAAAATGTACTGCATAAAATTAGTTATATAATGATTTAAATACTTAAAAATTAACCGCCTTTAATCTACTACCTACTTGTATTTACCTAATGGACGCGATGATCAATCATTTTATATGTATTGGGCTATTTACATACCCATAAAAATATCGGACATCAACAATAGCATTCAAAATTAATCACAATGAATCTAACAAAGGAATAGTAGATGAACTATATCACTCAAGAATATTGGATGACTACGTATTAAGCTTTACACGTTTTTAACATAATATCTACATTCCTAGTAAAATGGTTATGAATAACATTGTTTAAATCACTCAGAAGCAGATTAAATTAACCATAATAGTTTATTCCTTCATATATCACATATTTTACCCTTTAACGCAATACATAGTCAAAGCAATGCGATAATGTCGCGAAGGGACAAGAATGTATTAAATGTCGTGTAATCTACATAGGACCTTTAAATAGCGGATAATCTATTAAGCAAAATGCTATAGGCAAGTGTTTAAGTGTTATTTTAATTAAAAATAATATCTCAGCCATAAAAAAACAATATAAGTGATAAGTATTATTTATTCAGTTATATAACAATATAATGTCGACTCAAAATATATTCAATACCTAAACCTACCTAAACAAAATGTTAAATTTTGCTAAATATAATCTCACTATAACAGAAGTTTCTCTCATAAAATTTAAATTGAAAATGAATCTATGGTCAATAGTTACCAGATATAGAGTCCGTGAAAACTGCATATTCCAGCGTTTACCATAGACAAATTGGCTCTAGATTTATAGGCCTTAAAGGGTTTATCGGTTAAAAAAACGACACGCAGAACTATCATAAAACATTTCGGAATACGTTTAGTTAGCCAAAAACATCGAGCTATTAGTTAAGGTGGTTAAGTTGTATGTGAGAAAAAGAAACGGTCGTATTAGGAACTCGTTTGTAACGGACATTCAATTCATATTTCAACGGACTGCAATGCGTATCGACCTGTCTATAACATGGTTTAATAGTTGTTTTTTTATTCTCGTTAATGGTTCAATTTATTCATTGTAAAACAATAATAAGTGCGTCATTTAAGGCGTTTTTATAATGTTGCAATTGTAACGCACATTTTATAAATGAACTACTCCGTTCACTCGCGCATAAACATCAAAGAATTAAATAGGACGTAAAAAGGATATGACAGGTCGCGTAATTAAATTACAGGACCTAGGGATCATTACGTTTTTTGTGTATTTGTGAAGGAAAGAGGCTTGCAGTTTGAAGGTGGCCACAGAGGCGTTGCTCTTCCAAACATCTAAAGGTGTAACTTGTTCATGTCGTTACCATAGCTTTCTCATCGTTGTGATAAAAATAGATAGTTCATATTATACATGCATCCTACTGTACTTGCCCTTTTTATAAAAAAAAAAACTTTATATTAAATAGAATCCTTTATTTGCCTTATGCAGTCTATAAAAAAACAGGTTAAACTTTTATAATGTCAATAGGCCAGTGGAATGTGCCATAGACCGGTGCTATCAGGTGACAGATAAAAAATGGCCAAAATGTCACGAGATCATCTATTCTCGTGTAATAAAATGTTAATGCGAAACTAATTCATGTTTTCAAACATACAACACCTGTCACCAAGTTTCGTCGCAGTATTAAAGTATTTCAATATTTTTTTTGATTTTATACCTTTCCTGATATATTTTGTGTAATTATATCCAACACGAAGCTTACGTGTACAATAAACCGACTTAATAATTGTAATATAAGACTACTCAGATTAATACATCCGGAACAGTAGTAGGTACAGTAGTAGGGGTAGTAAGAACTTGTGATTAAGTATAACTGGTTTTAATATGCAATGTAAAACAAAATTTAGGTTTTTGTATACATATCTCACTCCCACATTACACGTTGTAGTGGTATAAGCGAAAACTAATGCATTTATTTTTATTTTTTTATATTGGTTTTAGTGCCAAGGTAAAAACCTTACAGCCAAACTTTATTACCTATGGAAATGAAGCCCCTTTCCATAGACATTTTCTTCTTTTCTCTCCAAAAATAAAATAAATAAATAAAACAAGTAAATCCATAGCGAAAAAAAGTAATAATATACAAATGAAAAAAACCAACGGAAAATCACAAGACACCTATCATGTAATAATCGGTATGTAAATTGAAAAAATGTGATTTAGAATAGGCGCCATCGAGGTGATTTACAGTAACGTAGACCGGACTTGTTAGATTGAAAATCATTATATTTATAGCGTCGTCAAGCGGCAGTAGTAGGTAGGTATCTAATGATATGTTATATAAGATTTATCGAAGTATTATGACTAAGTTTTACTGTTAGGTTCCTGTTACATACATACTTCAACGCAGATTTAAATCACTGCTTCAACGGTATTAAAACGACCAACGGGAATGCATTTGATTCCTTACTGTTCCATAGACCAATCACCTTATAGTACAGGGATTTTACGTAAAGATATGTTTTGGTTGTGTTTGAACAATCTTTGAAGTTTTGAATGAAAACAACTTTATTATCTTGTCTTATTTACGTTGGTGATCAAGGAAAACATGTACCTACGTATATAATTACCTTGAATTATATTTACATGATTGGGTTTTCTAAAACTATCAAGCCTAGGCTGGAAACTTTATATTCCACTGTTAACTACGTATCTTTCCTAGATCCTGGAGGAGAACTAGGCCTAAATGGCCTTAACTTCCAATTCTGAGAAGATATTATATTAGACTTATATTATCACAGTATCGATATATATTATTATGTAACGGGTAGGTACTCACGATAGGCGTTTTTTTATTTATGAGTAGATAACCCCACCCAGTAAGACAGCAAAGAAAATGACGTTATGAACCTACCTAAGTAACAGTAGATTTCTAAAAGTAACTAAACGGAGGTGGGGTTTTTCGACAAAAAGTCGCTCGGTGAATCACTGTAGCACGACGATTGCCGAGTATTATTCTTTTTGCCAATTGCCGCTCTTCAAAAATAGTTGAAAAAGATCGAAGTTGTACAGTTTATGCGTTAATGCTATGCACGATTTGGTGACAGTTTAAAAATACTGACAGACGCGAAAGTTATCTTAAAACAAAACGAATTTGTTACGAAACTAGTTAAATTGTTTTCAAAGTCGAAACATGCTAGTTTCTCTGAGTTTCTTTCATTAATAAAAGTAATCGAAATGTGCTTTTAAAAGACAAAATGGTACAAGCCTTATACCATTCATTTTACAAGCGAAGGCGAGCCTCGATCGTGTATCAGATCGTGTATTCGAACGAGATACGGGATACGCCTTTCTTTAAAAGGGCAAGTTCTCACATAGAACCGATCTGCTTAGCTGATATCCTCAATGAAAATACTCCATAGTATAATACCTAATTAATATGGAGATTTTTCTATGTAACGAAATGCATTTGTTTATATAGTTTGGATATAGCAAACTAGCAATAAAATCAAAATCCTACTTAAGGTTGAGCACAAATGCGTTGTTACCCCTAAGTTCGAACGCCTCGGATAAGTGTGTCTACCTTACCACACCCTTCAGACCAGAACGCAGCAGTGCTACACACTGCTATAATCAGGTAGGAAAAGGTGTGGCGATGGTGCCACCGGAGTCGAAACACATAGACTTGTACCACCTTTATTACCTTTATGCGTACTATATAAATAATTTGGTTCGATCAGAGTTGTACCACCGTCACGGCTTTTTCTAATGGAAAGCAGTTCCTTACGTTTCGGAAGGGTTCAGTTTTCGGCATGCTTTTATATAAGGCGTCGCCTCAAAGTCCAATCTTAGTCCTCAGGAGTAGTGATACAAATCCATGACATAAATGATCGAATCCTTTACCTTCAGATAAAACCCCTGGCCTATATGCAGTTGCTTCCAGATAGTTGGCAGCTACCACTTAGATTGACAGCGTGATCATTTAGCATTTTAAGCTTAAAAAAATTTCGCCAACTTGAAGAAAACAACGTCTATCGGCAAAATACAGACGAATAGGTTAGGTGTGAATAGCATACATCATGAGCGACCTATTTCTATCACTGGACATTAAATAACTGAAGGATATGTAGAACAATGAAGGCATAATCCTATTTACATGATTATCATATTTGTTAATCTCAACCTTAGATATACAGTACAAATCTTTAGCATTGTAAGATATCTGGCGACCAATAAGGGACCTCAAGAAAGTTTAGATAGATAGGTAAGTACAAGTATGGTGAATAGATAATGGGTAAGCCATAGTCGGGGCCACAATAAACTGTGCGGCGAATGCAGAGTTGGAGAAATCGCAGTTCATGGCTTTGGTAACAATGGATATCTGCATTATCATTAAAATTCAAATATGTGAAAACATACTTTAAGTATTGATATTCAGCATTCGACGACTCAACGATTTTATTTAAACTTACTTAAGTTTTTTTTTAATAGTAGGCTGTACGTAATTACGAACTGTCAACCGCCACTTCGTACACACCACATTTAATGAAATAAGTAGATTAGAAGCAGATTACAGCAACTGAACTGAACTGAACTTTTCTTTCACATTTCAATGAATATAGATTTTTAACCAACTTTAAAAAAAAGTTTGTCAATTTAAAATAAACATAGAAGATGGGAGACATCGTAACGAAGCAAATATGCAAAAGTAACGATTTTATTATTCGTAGTGATACTCTTTGCATACATTTTCCATGAATAAAACCTCATAGCTTATGGGCATTGTTTTGAAGTCCATCACACCATGTATTCGTGGTTACAAAGGCCGGAAGGCAGTCGGCACGCTCATGACCGGCATAACGGTACTTGACATTGAATAATGGCAAAATCAATCACTGAAACTGGAGTATGAAAGACTAAAATTAAAAATTTAGAAATTCAGACATTTTGATTCATTCTGATTCGGTCATTTTAAAAAGAGTCACTATAATAAATTGATGAATAATAAGTGTTGCTGTTTTCTGGTCTGAAGGGTGTGGGAGACGTACATACTTATCCATGGCATTCCAATTTACTCCTCAGGTGCAATAACGCATCTTTGGTCAACCTTAGGTAGGACTCTGATCTTATCTGAGGTTGATTACAGATGCCCATGGGTAGCAGTGGCCACTTACCATCAGGTAGACTGAACGCTCGTTTGTTACTTCCAAATCATATGAAAAAGAATAGCATCGATAATGTCATTGATTTAGGGTAGACGTCACGGATCTGGACACTAGTAATGCCTATCCGTCTTGATGTAAGACAATAAACACCTGCTGTGGTCATCATCACGCATGTCAGGTTCGGGGAGAGTCACCAAAAATACCCACGAACAATGGATGAAATGAGTAGCATCGGCGTAAAATTTGGGTTGCTTCTTGTATCGCCGTAGCCTTAAATCCAAATCTCAACCTTTTAAATTCTAATTTGTAAAGGAAGGAAAATCCCAAGCCTTGTATTTTGTAATATTTAAATAGAGGCTTTATTTTTATTCGTAATAATGATCCTCTACTATTTTTTTACCATTATTTATTTATGTATATGTAATAGTGTCACTGTATGGGTAGATAACTTAATTATGCATATGGCAGGATGAAGAAAAGATGAAATCAACCAAGTATCATAATCAGCCGCGTTATTAGACTGAAGCATAAATTGCGTATATTTATAAGATCAGTACATTCAGTACGAACTAACGACCCGCCTTATCGACAGTTGCGACTTAGGACATGTCCTAAGCGGTGATTGTAATAAATGCGTTGGAATCCAAACTCCTAATTAATGAACTTGTTTCGTAATCCACCTGAAGGCTCGATATTAATTCAAAGTAGCCTGTAAATCAAAGCGTGGAAAATAATAACCTGCGGTACGAATAGCAGTTGCTAGTTGAATTGATTATTGACTAGGGAACGATTTATGATAGAAAATAATTGTCTAGCTGTTAACCATTCAGATTGTCATCTGTAAATATTTGCTATTTTTCATGTAATAGGAAGTAATAACTGCTTGCATATAATAAGAGTGTTTGTTGTCCAGTTTATATCGTAAACATAATTTATTGTCACTGATTTACGCATTGATATAATAAATATTTAAATATCAATAGCTGCACATCGCTGGATCTGTACATAGCTGGATTTAGGTCACCTTTCAAAATTGCATATATTAAACATTTCGAGAAATTTCCTTAATAATAAGCAATAAAAAAAAGCAATGAGCAAGCAATGAAGCAGCATGTCGAATATTATCTTTGTCCCTTCCACTTGTAGAAAAAATACCAGTATTTAGAAGTAGGATAGAGAAAGGAATAGGACTGAGTTGGGTAAGTTGGAAAAATCGTAGGTACGAACATTATCTTTTTCGTTTGTTTGAGAAAATTCTTATTACGAAATTATATGTTCTTTGCGTTAAAGATGCCGTGAGGCCTCTTTAATAGCGTGATTCCCTCTCTTCATGTGAATGTCGTACTAACCCAGTAAGGGACAAAATCCGGAAGTCGGCCATAGCGTCACTAACGCGAATGCCAGGTGCAACGACTATTGGTATATACCCCCTGTGTCTAGTAGTGAACCCCAAAAGGTTGATAGATGCATGAATGGAAATAAATGTTTCACCAACCAACACAAATTATCAAAGGGATTACTTGGGCTTTCTGTACATTATCTTGAAACACTTATTTGGTTACAAATTGTTATTGCGTAAGTTTATTGTCTTTTTAATTGTTCGCTGTTCAACAACGGATTGGATTTAAATTGTTTGTGTAAAGATAGCAGCAACAAAGGATTTTACACTCTGATTCACAAAATACGGCTCTGAGTTTGCATATGGCGGTGTAATTACGCATTGTCAGTATTGCTGTAGGAAATGCCGCGGTATTTTACTCTC
The DNA here is from genome assembly GCA_018250635.1 of Telegonus apastus. Taxonomy (NCBI): domain Eukaryota; kingdom Metazoa; phylum Arthropoda; class Insecta; order Lepidoptera; family Hesperiidae; genus Telegonus; species Telegonus apastus. The sequence goes on along the minus strand of DWNY01000854.1, from coordinate 6,992 downwards.
ATTTCGCAATAAATGAAATATGTACTTATTGTAACGGTTTTAACAGTATAATAAAACAATCTGTTCTTTTGAATAAGTTGCTAATGGTGCCTTTACTGACTGTACGTAATAATTTCGAACTCTTGCTTTAACTAAACTAAAATACAATCCAACAACAACAACAACAACAATCAACATAATATTATTTAAATTATTCCTTATGATATTTTATACTCAATGTAGTAGGTATTTAGTTTATAGACACTTATGGAACTAAATAAGTTTCATAACTCTCTTATTTAAGTATAGATAATTTAGTGGATGTATTACCTTCTATGAACATTTGAGACATATTCTGTATAAAACAGTACCACACGCCGATCACATATCCGTTGCAACTTCTGAGGACTAAGCTATTCGCCTTATGTATAAGTAAAGCCATAGACATTTATGGAAAAATAACATAAAGCTTACTCACTTTCCGTTTTTCATCATTAGTTATTTTATAAAAAAGCTTATGCACTCACGATTAAAGTTAACATATCGGGTGTACCGATGCAATCACATTGCTACAAGTATAAATTACTTTGAGTGTATTATTCATTCCACTCTATGGAGATATAAGCTCCCGAGATAGGTACGTAATATACTTAGCTTTAAAAGTACTTATAAAACATGACTGAGTATTTAGCAAATTATTTAACAAAACCAGGTGCGATAAATACACTGTAATAAAAAAGTTACGATAATTGTAAAAGTAACAGTTACTTTCGCCCGCATTTTTAAAGTAACGTTACTAATATTGCTGTTTTGACAGTTAAAATGTATTTAGTTTAACAGTACATACAATTTAGAGCAGTTAAACGAAGAACTTTGCATCGATATTGGATCACAGCGTTTGTAACTAGTGTCACTATAATTTATTTGTGTTGCAGGACTGATCTGACAGGTAAATAGGCACCTATCATTTCAAGCAATGATTAGTTGCTTATTATTGTATATTGAATACAAAGTAACAAAATTGCTCAGTTCTTATTGAGGTAATGATGTTGGTCATAACGCATTACTGTCCGTTTAAGGGGTCCGGATGGTATACCTTTACATATGTAAGTATTATCTGTTCTGTTATGTCTATGCTGTTCCTTATACCTTTAAAGGTATGTATCTTTTAAACCCCATTTGGTAGTCAGTTGATGTTTACAAATATATTTTATATCGGATAACCTAATATTTAAAAACTTAAAAAATCAAGGATGCACAAAAAAAACATGTTCATCGGGTTTTTCTTTTGACTTATTTGTCAAAAGAAAATAGCCGTGGTTAGTTTGTCAAGTAAGTTGTCGACTATTTTATCGATTTATATTAAGTTGAGTGACAAGTTTTAAGAACTATTTAGGTGAGTGACTTTGAGTTGACGTCGCTTACTGAAAGCTTCGTTGGTGAGACAAGGAACTCCCTTAATGACCTGTTCTAAATGACCCTTAATTAACAGATGCACAATTAATTTAATAGCAAAGGGTATAAGTCCTACGTCCTAGACGTAATGCTCTACTTTGCGCTCTACTGCCTTCATCTAAGGTTATTTGTACTATTACCAGGCTTATCCAGAAAATAAGATTTGAAAATTGGCATTTTTACGGCACGTATGGCTGCATTGATAGTCTGTTTGCGGAGGGTAAGGATAAGACTACAAGGCTGTGCAGCCAATATGTCGAAAAAATCATTCAGGCCTCAGTATGCCTAGTATCACTCAATAATCTTTATCAAAAAAATTAGTACATCCTTCGTTATTCAGCGTTAATGGTGACAGTATTGTTGGCAGAGAAAGCGTTGCTTCCAGCACAATGCCCTTCGCGCTAGTACCTGTGAACTTTAACCTCAGCTCTACAATAAATAACTGTGAACTACTTCCCTCGTGCAATCACTCCGAAATTGGTTGGAACTGTTATTCGTCCCACGAGTATGCAATTCAAATAGTTATAGTTATTTGCTTCTGGATAGGTTGAGTTTGTTACACATAATGTAATATGATTCGCAAAGCCTATCTCTGTATAATTGCATTACATTTTGTTTGTTTGATTTTTACTGTTGAATTTTCTTGGCGATTAAAAATAACGATACGGTTACTATTAGGTATCAATTTATCATTACAATTAGGTAACATAACAATATTTTCTTGATAGGCACAATTAAGGCATCAGGTGTTTAATAAGTAGCCAACTAATTGTAACATATACCTAACCCTTATAAGTAGGAATTCATAAGAAAGAAGTCAAGTTGTTTTGTAATACTTAGTAAAATCCGAGTGTTGAATATATGATGAACATATACATATAGGTACTCAAAACACCTTTTGAAAAACCGTACGGTATTTAATTTAAGTAGTAACGAACACTGACAATATAAATTAGTTATTAGTACGTGGGATTACACACAATGTAGGTGATTAAGTTACTATTGGAAGTGAATGGAACTGTCAGAATAAAAGCCAAGCCCAAATTAAACGTACGATCACGGTCATCTTGGTCGGATCCCAAGTAAAGCCCACGATCATAATGTACTTAGACGAGTTTTAACATAGATTCTACTTTACATTTGGATATCTGGGGTGAAATGAGCATAATTATGTATATATCTGATAAAAATTAATAATGCCAGTCAATGAAACCTGGAAATTATATGGCAATACAGCCGAAGTGATCGCAATTTTTTTTTACCATATTCACGAATGAACTTCATCATCAATTAACCCCAGTTAGGATTAAAATTCCAAAGATAATCTTGAGGTGAGCTTCAGATGGGTTGCTACACCCGATGATTGCTTAGTTAGGAACGTATCGTATGTCTTCTTTACCCTTCACATCAGAACAGTAGCGCTTAACACTATTTTTATAAGGCAGAGGTAATCATAGCGGTGCTGCCACTAGAATCGAACCACGAAAAGAGAAAATCTTTAATATTAGTTAATAATAAAGCAACTACGCTTCTAGAAACATGGAATTGAACGTGTTAAAAATTCTCAAAGTTCCCACAAAGGATATCTTATTCACTGGCATGGGAATGGATGCTCCATATTTCGTTATAGGGATAAAGAAACTCATTGTGACTGGTGCTCTGAGGTGAACGACTGCGCGGCTATTACGCCGACCGCATCATTACGAGCGATGCGGTCTGCGGCTGCGGCCTGCGTCTGCGGTCTGCGGCTGCGTTAAATGCAGCTTTGATTTTACGAGAATAGTCGAACAGGCTTTTCGCTCGTGGCTACGTGTTTTGAATTGGATATATCTTACCCTTAGTAAATAAGTTTTCGATTAATGTTTACGAGATGTTCTGAATAATGATGGAGCAGTTTCTAAAGCCCTAAATGCCACATGCCACATTAGCAAAGAATAATTAATACCTAATGGTGTTTACTCGCGAACCGTATGATTGCAGGTTACTGAATCTTGCCACAATGCATTCAGCGACTCAGGAAGACACTAATTTGAAAACAAATCAACGATTTTTTTTCTAAGAATCTCTTTCTCACTATAATGAATTTAAAAATGTCTTATCCACACATTGTTGGTTCCTAGCGCTGCAAAAAACTCTAAGTCGGTTTTCAAACTAATACCTACACTTAGTACGAGTTTTCAAACGTACGGTAATTTAGATCGAAATCAAGCTCGATTCGTTTCTTTCATTAATAATTTTAGTTTCTATACATTCCGCTAGAGGCGCCTCATACTATAGAATGTAGATGCATGGACGAACCCGATATCGACAATTAACTAGATAACACGTAACTAGAAACTCAAATTAAGGGCAAGACAGCAGCGCTTAGTCAGAAATAGGTTTGGCAATGATACCTTTGGAGTCGAACCAGAAATGTTCTACCACCATATATTCATATTTTTTTAATGAGGCGTGAGGTTGCGCTCAAGTTTATGCCTATCCAATTTATTAAGCTGCTGTGGAGAAAATTTTGCTTATAAATTTCAAAATTTACTTTAAAAAGGTTTAAACTAAACTTAATATTTCATTATATACAATAGATGTACAGAGCGCCGGAATAGACGCAACGCAACGAACGTTCCACGCAGCGGTAACCGCAGACCGCGTTACCCCGAAGCCTGCCATTACGGCACTCTACCAGCCTATCGCTTTATAGTTTTTACTATCCACCTTTTATTCTTGTTTGAACGTGAAAGTTCTTTGATGGCTACGTGCTAGATAAAAGGGTAAAAACCGGTTTAAGAGCGCTTACGAAACAGTGAAATTGAAAAATCAGATCAAATTCTATTTTTGTTTCTTTTGTCGTAGACGAGGTACCAACCTAATAACGTTAATAATTTAGTGGAACTATAATTTTGGTGATGCGGCTCGGATTTTTCAATAACTTACCTCAATCATTTTTTAAAGTAATACTCTTATCAACGTTTAACAGTGAAACGTGATTACAGTTAAACTTTAACTCAAATGAAATAATATGAACGAACGTTTTAGTAAAATTTCTCATATAGTATCTACCTACTACTGATTTAGGTGTTAAGGTTTGAATATTTTATGCACTGCAAAAGATATCCAAACCATAACATAAATGCATAGGTACCTATGGATAAATTGTACCTACTTAGCGCTTAGACCAGAGTTGCTCAAACCTCTTTCGTCTGTCACTTACTTTTGAATAGATTAGGTATTTTTGAAACTGACTATATTCCATTATTTTGGGTCCTTCACCACCTCGCTACAAATAAAATCAAAAATCTTTTATTCAAAGTAGATCCTTTACAGAATTATTTTTGAACAATCCTCTAGCGCCCTCAAGAGGACATTATCGCCCACATTAAAAAGCAGTGTTTTGTATGTTTCTGGTTTCTGTCTAGTTTTGGTTCATTTACTCAGACTTCAAATCCAGAACCGTGCACAACAGTAATATGTTGGCGAAGAAGTCAAATAACATGGTAGATACTGATATACGATGTACGGTACACTTTGCCTTAAGTTACATATTAAACCAATAACGATCTAAACAACTTTTGCCACTCACTAATACTCCTTACAATTACTAATCTGACGTGTCATTCAAGTCGTGTAAACATGCACCTGCAAAATTGCAACAATCGCTCGCAGTGTTGATCGATCGCTCGCTTGTTTATCTGTAGGTCAAATCGATTAGGTCCATATGTCTTTGCAATCATGCGTTCTGATATGCATAGACAGGGCATGCCTGTTATTAAGCAGTGGACACGTTTTGTCGGTATTTATATTTTATTAAACAGTCAATAAATTATAAATTATTCTCGTATTTAAAGAAGTGTCGTTAAGAGGTAGGTATTATTGAACCCAAATGATCAAAACTCTATCGACGTCGTCTGACGCTTCTCTTGATGACACTTCCAAGGACTTTTTTTACGAGGGGGAAACCTTCAAAAGGTACCCGTTGCCGTGGGAGCTACGCCGGATTATGTGGGATTTTTACTGTACTCTTACTGCAAATCCCCCGGTGGCCGTCCGCAACACTGCGAAGAGGCCTCCTGGATCTCCATAAGAACAACCCCTCCAAGGCCTAATGAAACAAACATCGAAACCGCTTTGCTATATCCGCTTTTCATCGTCTATCAGGCTTTGGGCGTATATTCCTGGACATAGGCTTCCTCTGAGGGTTTTGCCAATAGTCACCGCCCCTTGTATACATGTTGGTGAATATTGATGTTGCACAGTAGAGGAGTGGTGCTGTTTAAAACAGATAATTAAATGTATGGGATATTATGGGATAAATTATTCATGATTTGATTAGAAAAGTCCATTTTAAACTAATAATTTGTCACACAAGAAAAATGTCAAAACTTTTTCATCAAGCAAATACATTACAAAAATAGTCGGTACATCAAACCGGTACCAAAATGTACGCTACAAAATATCTCCGTATCTCCATCGGTACGCGTGTGCACGTTATCTCCCATCTCCCATTGTTACGGCGCTGTGCGCGTACGAGATAAAATGTATCATTTGAATACTCACCAACGGCGTACCGTTCATTGATATGCATAGCTTATGCTAGAATATACTACTTTTTAATGTTTGCCGCTATTTTTGTTATAAATATAGCGTGCGAGGCTGCGTGCTGTCCACAGGTTTGTAATCACTGTTCACGGTCTTGTTTGTATATCTAATTGGATGAGTATCTCAGTGCTAAGAATCGTTAGAGATGTTTCTGTCTGCAATAACTAAGACGGAATGCCTCATATTCCAATAAACTTTAATATCAACGAACATGTAATATCTTTTGCAATTAAGAATACCTAAAAGGTAGCCTATACTTCATTTAAAAGTATTTTAGCGTAAAAAGATAAAGAAAAAGAAAAAAATAAATTAAATATTTTATAATGACGTCAAAGCTATGATTTTTTAAATAATAAACACCTTAATAAGGCACAAGTTAAGCAACCGTTAAAAAAGAAACGCATATTTATGTATGTGCAAATTTTAATTGACAACAAATAAATTCATTATCTCAAATTGACAATAAATATTTATATAAAGATAGGCAATTGTTATATTTATATACTTTAATTAGGTACACAATGTTTAACTTAAGCATAAACTAAACACTTAACAAAAGAATTACACAGTATACATACAATATTCATAAGCAAAGATATAATAACAAATAAGCATATTTTTTGTCAAAGCATTATGCATTTACACTTCGCGGAATATTAACGCGACGTCCTAAATCGAAAACATTAGTCATAATACAGGCATTGTGACACCTCTTAGAATTGCATTTCCCTGTACTATTTACTATTCGGGTATTCAAAACGCAAGCGCATACGGCACGTGCGTACGAAGAACAATTGTTGTCGTTCGTAGCTACGTGACACTGCCACTGCCGTTATCAATAATATTCATAATAAAATGAACTATATAACTTAAATATTTACCGGCAGCAGTGTACAAGAGGGTGCACTTGTACTTCCCTGTCAGGACAGAAGATACATAAAAAGATTTTATTTTTATATTACTTTAGA